>JAJIBD010014252.1:0-25425 GCA_021461705.1 Cryptotis parvus
ATTGGTGGTGGGAAATGTGCACTGGTGGAGGGATGGGTGCTGGAACACTGTATGACCAAAACCCAAACATGAACATCTTTGTAATTGTATATCTCACGGTGGTATAATAAAATATTTTAAAAAAGAAGAAACATCTTACCTTTGTTTACCTCTGGGGAAAAATAGAAAGTGAATAGTTTGGTAGTAGCTAAACGGTTCTTTGAATATGAAAACCTGCAGCTGCTCCTCCTGTAACGTGTTGTTTTGGCACACTCTAGCTTCTGTAGCGATCAGCTCCCCCAGAGTCCTGGCTGCTGAGCCAACAAGGGCCCCATCCCCACCAACCTCACCCTCACCCTCCCTGCCCTCTACCCCAAAGCCTTCCATGCTTTTCAGGAGGAGGGGGAAGGGGCCGGTGCTGAGAACCCACTCCAGCTTACACCCCCAGTACTTCTTCATATCCTGCTCAGTGCCACTTCCAAGAGGGCCCACATGGTGTTCACAGGCCTTTGGGCCAAGTCATAGCTGTTAGTGTTACATGGAAGCAAGGTTAATGGTTCCAGTCTCATCAAGTCTCCAGGCCTTGCTTCCGTAACTGCAAAGCAGATCACGTACAGTGTGTGCAGGGTCCTTTCTGCTTGTTGCTCAGATGCATCAGAGCTCTTCAGTTTCCTGGAGTCTCTGACACTACCCCTTCCTGAAGATGCAGGAATTTGACATTTGAATTTGACCCTGCAGTCAGGCAGTAACCAGACCAGGACAGGCAAGAAGCCAAAGTCCAGGGAGCCACACTGAGCTGGACGCCCCCTCCCTGAGTCCCTTAGGGCTACTTCTGTCTAGTCTGTGCTTAGGAGTATCTTCAGGCTCACTGTCTGGCTTGTGGCCCAGGCACCTGTAGAGAGTGACCTGCGGTGGTGCTGGGGGCCATGGTGCCATCACAAGGGCTTTCTTAGTGGCCCCAGCCAGATGTCCTGTAGTTGGGGTGCAGCCCAGACCCTAGGTAAAGGTGGGGTTTTCCTGGTTCCTGACTATTACCATCCTTAAAGCTATTTCCCATTTCTCTTCTCATCCCATACACTGGCGTCAGAACTTCCTCTGTCCTGCTGTGGGCGGGGTGTCGCCTACTCCCCTCTGCTCTGTGATGCCCTCAGAGGAGGTTCCCATTCCCCTTGCTCACTGTCTAACTACCTTTATTCACGATGGACTTAGTCACGTGGCCTTCTGAGAAGCGGGGAGTTGTGTTTACCAGGGGTCTCCTTCACATGGTCCAGATCCAGCCACTGGCAGCCCTGTCCTTACACTCACCTTCTCATACCACAGATGGTAAGCCTAAGGTCAGCCTCCTACAGTTGTGAAATGGTCTCACACTCTTGATCTCATTCATGTTCCTGGCAACAAAAACCAACTTTCTGTGTGTTTGCGAGCCAGGCACACATGCTCTCACTTGATGCTCTGCCTGCGCTTGTTGTTCAGTGTTTGCAATTCAGGGTCATTTTTTAATAGGAGTAAGAAGAGAGACTTTCATGTATTTATCTTTGATCTCACTGGCTTAGGCTGTAAGTCTGTGCTTACTACATGAGCAAAGCTCACGTTCCCTGCATGCTGCAGAAACCTGGTATGAAGCCTGACTCAAATAATTTTGAAGCTGATGTGTCCTCTTGAATAATCAGTAATTCCAGGTGGCTAGACAATAAATGTTGATTTCTGTATGTCTGAACATGAGTTTTCTCTTCACTTGGTCAAGAACTGAGATATTTCTGATCTGTTTTTAACCCACAATTATTTGATCCTCTTTCCTCGGTGTCAGGAAAGCGACCACGAAGAGGTAGAAAGTCCTGTTGTTCCCCAGGATTCCATCAGCAGGCCCTTGAGAATAATTGTCCTCGCATCTTCTGAAGGTTCAGGCATCCTGGGAGACTGGGTACATACACATCATTTCAGATTGAAGAGGCCAGAGAGAAGGGGCCAATCGGTGCTGCAGAGCACCGAAACTAGGCTTCTTGTCTTCCAGACAGTGCTGTCAGGACAATGGCAGAGCAGAAATGGCTCTAGAGGTGAGCCAGTGATGAAGTGTGAAGGGAATTTCTTAACATCAATGGTAGTGGTTTGGTTTTGTCCAAGAATGTCCTTCTTTGTGATAATTACACACCAAAATGTTTATGTATGATGAGATTCACCACACTAAATCAACCAATCGACTCATCAACTAATCCCAAGTGTAAGAAAAACTAAGTACAAAGGCTAGAACTTTTAGCTCGAATCTTACCAATGTCTTTACATCTGAAATTATGTCTAAATTACAAATTAAGTCCCAAAAATGAATGTAAAGAGAAAGATATTTATTGGTCAAATAAGAGGATGTTTTTTGCAACTGTTTGTTTAAAACAGTACAGATTAAATTCTAATTGACACATACTTTAAATGGACAGAGGTGATTTGTTGCAGGACTCCTCTAAGAGCCTCTGCATCTGCCCTGGATTGCCTCCTGCAGGTCACTTTGTAGATAAGGGGGTAGTCTAAATGTGGCAGTTTATCTGACCATGTATTCTGTACTGGCTGGTATATTCTCTCCTGCTACCACAATCATCGTGGGACTAGCTAGATCTTACCAGCATATTTGCCTGGCCACGTTGGATCCCTAAATAATTAGACCAGAGAGAAATGCTGTTTGCCTCCAAGCAAGCAAGCATGGCTCCCTGATAACTCAAAGGCAACTAAAATACAAAACTACCGTGAAATAGACCAGACTCTTGTGAAGGCTTGGAGAAATATTTAACTGGCATTAGTATTAGTCTTTGGTACAGAGAATGCCATCTCAGAAACCCCCTTCTCTACCCTATAAAGGCAATTCCAGGTAGATCTTGGCTCAAAACATTAGCATATAATAGGGCCTAGGTGAGGTGCTGGGAGAAATTACCTAAGAGCTTTTAACCCTTCCTGCTTCCCGTAATAGTGGGAGGTCTGAGTTGCAGGGGGTATAAAACCAGCCTGTTTCCTCTCTCTCTCTCTCTCTCTCTCTCTCTCTCTCTCTCTCTCTCTCTCTCTCTCTCTCTCTCTCTGCCTCTCTCTCTCTCTCTTCTTTGGGCTCTCTCTTTGTGAGCTCGCACCCTTCTTACCCTTCTTGGGAGTTTTGTCTTTGTCTCCTCTTTACAGGGCCTTAACTCGTGGTGGCCACCATCTTGGCCTACATGTGGCTGGGGTTCTAGCAGGGAATCCTAAGCACAGGGTTTTTCCTATTGCTGATTTGTATGCCTGAACCTGTGATAAGTAAAGTATTTTAAAACCTGCGTCGGATTCCTGAGTTTTCATCCATTCCCCGCCAGCTTCGGAGGTAGAAGGAAACTTCGCTTCCTGGCACTGTCAGGGACCCCGGCATTCCCGACAGTGATTGTCTCTTTTCTAGGCCCTCTCCCACAGAACCATTAGAGTGGTGCCATTATTTGGGGCCTGCACTTCATACCTTTTGCATAAACTCTTGTAAAAACCTAGTTGAAAGGAAAGATAAGTGCAGATGGAACTCAGCTTCATTACATGTTGGAGGGAAAGGCAATAAAAAGCTTAATTATTCTGTTAGAAGCCATTTAACAAAATGCTTGATACAACATCTGTGTAATGTTTTTCCTTAAGAAGACCTTGCGTTGAAATGTTAACCTGCAAAGTTCAGTAAATCTCAAGAGATATAAAGATATACCAGAGCATCAGATATAGGCTATGTGGATAATAAGAATAACGGTAGCTTAAATGTGGGAATCAGACAGAAAAGTGTGTGATTTTTCTGTAGCCTGGGCTAGGTAGGTCTGATAAGATCTTTGCTGGAAAATGCGCTTTTCTTTCAAACCTACCACCAAATGATAACTCACAGTCACTATTAGAAGGAAATTATTTGATAACAATGCAGCTTAGCCCTTCAGACACACATGCTATGATTTTCGAAAGTGCCAGCGCTGGTGACTAGAGAAAACTGCTTCTTTCCCTGGTTTTTCCAGCTCGCTCTCGCTCATCGCCCCACATGTCAGACCTTCACAGCGCACCCGAATGGCTTCCAAGCTTTGCAGATGTGTGAGTCGCCTACAAATCTACTTTCCTGAAGGTTGGGGACTGCTCCCATCCATGTGCACACGGTGGTCTGCAGCGGGAATTGCAGATGTGTGGCCATGAGTCTGAGATAGTCCTTTAGGTCGGAAAGCACCACTGGGTTTTACTTCTGAGTCTTCTAACATCATTTCCGTTTATGCATTTATTTATTTCCAAAACAAAGCACTGGGAGAGAAGATAAAATCTGAAGAGTGGATACTTTGAATGCTTTGCAATTGCATATTGGGGGAACGTTGGGACCCCAAATCTCTTCTGTCTGTAGCCCTCGTGCTTCTCTTGATGCCCGGCTCCATCCACTCAAGCCTGGGTGCCATCCCAACACAATGTTCTCTCTCCTAAGCTAGCCCATGCTCTTGCTGTCCACCCAACACCTGCCCAGAGCAGAATCCATTTCCTGCCATGGTCAGTGAGTATGTAGGTGACCGCAGAGGCTTCCTCCCCATCCTCGGGAGCCTGAGTGAGAAACGCTCAGGCTGGTCTTTGTGCTCCAGTGGTGAGGCCCTGGGCACCTAGAGATTGTGGCCCTGAAGCCCAGATGCCCAGGCAGGGGAGGGTCTCTTCTTCAAACCAACAAAACCCACCATCAGCAGCTGCTTCCCTTTTCCTAGAAGCTAGTTCCCAGCTCGTCCATTGAGCCACTTCCACAGAGTCTAATTCACTTGGTCTGTGCTCATTCATAACTTTTTTTAATCTCCAAGCTGAAACTATTTTAAGCAAATTTCCAAGGACTTCTAACTGTGTGTGACTCATCTGAGTAAGGCGCAGCTCCAGTGTGGATGCTTTTGCATTCCAGAGTGTTGAGGCAGCCTCTGTTTAGGATCTGAGTGTGCCATTCCCTGGTGGAGAGACTTGTCAGTAACGTCTCCTTTGCATCTGCTCAAAAATGAAGTGTATTGATTGTTATCTTTAAATGTCTGGCAAAAACATTTCTTCTTCTCCTCCCTCTCCCCTGAACCCAGACTCACCAGTGTGGGGATAATAATCCAGACAAAGTAAACTTGTTACTTTCATACAACGTTGAAATCTGACCATGAGGGCCGGGTGTTCCCATGGCAACTGCCCTCCCAAGCAAACTTCTCTGCAAACTGTACAGCTGTTGTTTCATCTCGTTGCTAAGTTCCCTCCACAGAGACCATGGGGATGGTCCCCATGTGTGTGGCTGAAGAATGATGTCCCTTGGGCATACAGCATATCTCAGATGATAGCAGAGGAATCCCACCCTCCTCCATCACTGCCAAAAAGTGTTAGTCACTTCCTGGCTTGAGAGTGTGCCTTATTAGGGGAAAACCCCAGCACACTTTTACAATTTATGATCCTATTCATTGTATGATTAGAGCCCTTTATCTTCCCCCTGTCCCCCTTTCAGTATCTATTGGTGAACAACTACATTAAATGATCCAAAACTCCATGAAACTAGATGATCAGATATTTGTCTGAGAGTCCCCATCAGTGTCTTCTATTCCTCACCTTGTTTTATTCTCCTTATTCCAAGCCCATAGCAGAGACACTCACCATCATGCCCAGAGGATGCCATACGTGTGGCCAGCAGAGGTGGGTTCTGCCCTAGCTCCAGGGGCACTTTTGAACTCACTGTGTCAAAAGGGGCATTGACTTTGCTTTCAGTAGAGCTCAGCTGTTCCCCAAGTCAACACCACTGTGGAGAAAGAGGTGAGAGGCAGGAGGACAGAGATTCCTGTGGGATATTCAGAGATAGGCTCCATCCTCTCCAGTAGAGCATAAAGCACAGGGCAGGGGTGCCCCACTGTTCCCCCAAGAGGATGTTCCCACAGAGGTCCAGGGTCCATCATGGCTTCCTCCCTCCATTAGTCTTTCAAAACAACCATCACAGGGCCAGAGAGGTAGCACAGCAGGTAAGCTGTGGCCTTGCATGTGGCCAAGCCAAGTTCGATTCCTTGACACCCCTTATGGTTCCCTGAACCTGACAGTACTGGTCCCTGAGCATAGGCCCAGGAGTAAGCCACGTGTGGCCCCAACAAAACTCAACAACTAGCCACCATCACAGTCGTTTCCATTTCACCATATTTTACAAGAACTCTTATTCCTGAGCTAGAAGATACAGTGTAGGTCCTGGAAGGCAAATTCAGTGATGCTGGAATATAACGGTGTGAGTGCAGTCAAGTCAAAATAAGACTTAGTCCTGCAGCTTCAGTCACAGATGTGAGACCCAGGAGAGTGTCCTGAGGTGAGGAACCCACAGGGATAAGGACCCCTGTGAATGAGAAGCTGTTCACTCTTTCTGCAGCTGGAAGAGTGCAGAGAGGCCAGAAATGCAGGTAGTGTCTTCATTTTTATGGCTCCGACTTGCTCTTGATAGAAGGCAACAAAGGACAGGACAACGTGACACTTGATGTCTCACAACGTGACACCTGATGTCTCACAGGCCACTGGCAACAGTGTGACACCTTTCTCACAACCATTTTATAGTCTTCCTTAACCACCATTTGCAGCTTATGCACACAGACTTTGTATGTACGGCTTAGGCTGGTTCCCGATAAATCACCAGTTGACTGGAGTTTGCATGTTTTTATTGGGAACAAGTACAAGATTCTTGATGCCACAGGCTAAGATTTAAGAAGTGTATCAGTAAGTTTATGATTGGAAATATTGGTCTTTTCCTATGGGCAAGAGAAGGACAGGGAGACTCATGAAAGAACCAATCAGTCATGTCTGGAGCTGACAGAATGAATCTGGGTGGGGAAACATAAATCACCAGCTCTCCTGATTGTCTCGGCACAATGCCTTATCAGCAAGTCGTCATGAAATGATTCTCTAATAATATCAATAAAAGCTGTGGGTAGCGGAGGGCAAAGACCTCGTGGTTCTTGAATCAGTTTTAAGCATTGATGTTTTATTGATTCCAAAAAAAAGCCACATAAAATCTCTTTGTTCAGTGCCACAGTACTCAAGGACCGAGACATTTACAACCTCAGAATAGTGCCTAGAGGGATATTCACCAAGAACTAATAATGGGGATGGCAGCCAGTCCGCCACCTCGAGCTTTCCAAGGAAGCGAATGAGCCATGTCCCCTACCTCGGGCCTGCCAATAAAGACACTCATAGAGCTGTAAACAGGACAAACTCCTGCCCATGTCATTGCTCACTTCGACAACATCGGTACCAGATAAATACTATCCACTCCTTACTTCGGCATCTCTAAATTTGTATTCGAGCACTGGAAAAGGCTCTGCCATAAAAATAATACCTTCCCATCAACCCTACTGTTACTCTTTTCCCGAGGAGATTTCAGGGCCTGTGAAAGAGGTCCTGGAGCCTTTGCACTGTCTCTTTGGCCCAAGTCGAAAAACAGATTCCCATCTGCTCTCAACGCTTGCTTGTCCATGACAAGAGCGAACACTCACTCAGATAAAGTTGGTTCTGGACCCAGAGAGAAGAATTCTCAAGGAACAAGAAGGCTCCTGAGGACCGATTGGTTCACGCTGGGGTGAGTTTGCTGGCGACACTGCACACATCCTGTCTCTCAGCAGCTCTCCGCTCTGCACCAGCCTAGCTGCAGGAGCCTGTCGCTGCACCCTGATCCCTGAGCCCTCCGGGCTCCCACCCCCCTTCTCCCCACCCTCTGCACCCACCCAGCACTGCAGGGACCTGTCGTTGCACCCTGCTCCCTGAGCTCCCAGAAGACCTCCGGGCCCCCTTCTGCGGCCCATCTGTGACACGACTGGGCCATTTCTCATCATCTCTTTACAAAGGACCCACCCCCTATGTACCCCCTTCACCACCCTGTGCCTCCTGTCTCTTCCCTGGAGGGCACGGGTGCTGGCCCTGGCCCTGACTGGAACTGCTCATGCCCGCCTTGTTGAGCCAATCACACTCCATCAGCTTGGTCACCTCACAGCTGACGTCCACCCACCCAGCACTGTCCTGGAAAATAATCTCATGCTCCATCGGGCCGATCCAGGAATCTGACCTCAGCCCCTGAATCACTTCTCCCTCAGAGGCTAGATTCCGAAACCCGCTTATTCGCTGAAGAGGTGCATTGGGGCACCTCTTCTCTTCTGCCGGGACATGTTGTGTGCAGACTGGCACACATCAGCCCCAAGGGCAGAGTCTTTCGTGGTGGTCAGTGATGGACCTCTTCCTATTCCCTGTACAGCTCTGGGACTACATTCATTTTGTCTTCCTTGGATATAGAAATATACCTAGTTAGTGATACAGCTGAAGCTAGGGTAGAGATTGCAAAGGTCACTTTAGCCTATTATTAACATGTAGTCAATCAGAAAGGGGATGCCTGGGAGTGGATTTGAAAAGGGAGCCCCAGGCTCTCTCCCTCAGAGGAGAAGACAAGAAGACAGAGGGGGCCGCTCTTGCCGGCTCTCCCCCCCCCCCTTTCTGGGCTTGCTCACTCTCTTGCCTGGCTCCCTCTCACTCACCGGATCAGGTAGGGTGAAGCTGAATGAGGAGATCATACACTGGGCCAGGCAGCTTTGGAGACAGGACTGGGGCATTGTCCACGGAGTGGTAGAGAGACCTGCACATCTGGGGAGGGACTTGGAATCATCTGCCATTTCTGCATAATAAACTAGCTTTACTTCATCTGAGTTTTGTATGTTAATCTTTCATGCATTTCTCAAAAACCTCAAGAAAGGAAATCTACCTTCACGTTATCATAAGCATTCAGCAATATGCGTGTGTGTTGCAGATTTTTAAATATTGCTTAAAATACATATTGCTGAATGCAAACTATTTTGAATTTTATCTTTTTGGGTCATGGACCATTTTTGTGTTCCTACAAACACCCCTTGAATCTTGGTCTGATGTGGAGTTTTATTTTTTTTTCCCCCGCTGTCCAGACCCAATTTTTTTTTTTTTTTTTTTCTTTTTTTCTAAATTTTTTTATTTTTACAATTACAAAGATATACAATTAAAAAGTTCATATTTGGGTTTTGGTCATACAGTGTTCCAGCACCCATCCTGCCACCAGTGCCCATCTCCCACCACCAACTCCCCTATTCCCTCCCCCTCCTCCAGCCCTCCTCCATGGCAGGTTCTTTATTTCTTTCCCTCTCTCTCTCTCTTTTCCTTCCCCTCCAGACTATGGATTGCAGAACATACACTAAAGGGTTGTCATCTGTTTTTTCTTTTATTGATATGATGTATTATGTTGATTGACTTGCGAATGTTGAACCATCCTTGCATTCCCGGGATGAATCCTACTCGGTCATGATGTATAATTTTCTTCGACTTTTTTGGATTCTGTTTGCTAATATTTTGTTGAAGATCTTAGCATCCGTGTTCATCAGGGATATTGGTCTGTAGTTTTCTTTCTTTGTGTTGTCTCTCCCTGCTTTGGTATTAGGGTGATATGTGCCTCGTAGAAGCTGTTTGGGAGTGTTTCTGTTTCTTCTATTTCCTGGAAGAGCTTGAAAAGGACTGGCAGTAGGTCCTCCTTAAAGGTTTGGTAGAGTTCACTAGTGAATCCGTCTGGACCTGGGCTTTTGTGTTTGGGCAGACTTTTAATTACTGTTTCCATTTCCTCAATGGTGATAGACTTATTCAGGTATTGGAGGTCTTCTTGTTTCAGCCGTGGGAGGTTACAGGACTTCAGGAATTTAACTATTTCTTCTAGAGTATCATGTTTCATGGCATATAGGCTCTCAAAGTGATCTCTGATGATCTTTTGGATTTCTGTGGTTTCTGTTGTGATGTCACCATTTTTATTTCTGATTCTGTTTATTTGGGTTCTCTCTTTCCCTGTACTTATATGCCTGCCAATGGTTTGTCAATCTTGTTTATTTTTTCATAAAACCAGCTCTTGGTTTCATTTCTTTTGGACTTTTTTTTTGGTTTCCAACTCATTGATTTCCTCTCTAAGTTTTATTATTTCCTTTTTTTCTGCCTGGGTTGGGCTCCTTTTGTTGGTCTTTTTCTAATGTCTTCAGCTGCGTAGTCAGGTCATTTATGTGGGCCCTTTCTTGTTTCCTGATGAATGCTTGCAGAGCTATAAACTTCCCTCTTAACATGGCTTTTGCTGTGTCCCACAAGTTCTTATAGTTGGTGTCTTCATTTCATTTGTTTCCAGAAATCTTTGGATTTCCTGTTTGATTTCTTCTGAGTTGTTTAGCAGTGAGCTGTTCAGTTTCCAGGTGTTTGGTTTGACTCACTGTTTCTGTTTACGGTTAACTTCCATTTTCAGTGCATCATGGTCTGAAAAGATAGCTGACACAATTTCTATCTTTTTTATTTTATTGAGGTATGCTTTGTGGCTCAACATGAGGTCTATCTTGGAGAATGTTCCATGTGCACTAGAGAAAAATGTGTATTCAGCTCTTTTGGCATGAAAAGCCCTGTATATATCCACTAGCTCTCTTTCTTCCAGTTCTTCCTTCAGGGCCAATATTTCTTTGGTGAGTTTCAGTGTTCTTGATCTATCCATCGTTGATAGAGCAGTGTTGAAGTCTCCAACTATTATTGTGCTACTGTTAATGTCTTCCTTGAGGTCTCTTAGCAGTTGTTTTATGTATTTTGCTGGCCCCTCATTGAGTGCATATATGTTTAGTAGTGTAATTTCTTCCTGGTGTACATACCCCTTAATTAAATAGGAAATGTCCTTCGTTGTCCCTTCTAACCTTTTTCAGCCTGAAGCCTATATTATCTGATACTAATATGGCCACACCAGCACTTTTGGAGTTGTTGTTTGCATGGAGAATGGTCTTCCAACCTTTAACTTTGAGTCTGTTTTTTGTTCTGATTATTCAGATGCGTTTCTTGTAGACAGCAGAATGTTAGGTTCAATTTTTTAATCCATTTTGTCACTCTGTGTCTCTTAATTGGTGCATTTAGACCATTGACATTGAGAGAGATTTATGTTATCGGATTTTGTGTTATCTTTCTGTTTGTGCTTGCTGTGCTTATGGGTTTGGTCGTATTACAGTAGACCCTTCAGTCCTTCTTTTAAAGTTGGTTTTGAGTCCATGAAGTTCCTGAGTTGTTGCTTATCCATGAAGTTGTGTATCTTTCCTTCATATCTGAATATGAGTCTAGCCGGGTAAAGAATTCTTGGTGAAGCCTGCAGTTCATTGAGCCTTTTCACAATATCCCACCATTGTTTTCGGGCTTGGAGTGTTTCATCAGAGAAGTCTGCTGTAAATCTTAGAGATGTTCCTTTGTATGTGATTTCCTTCTTTGATCTTGCTGCTTTCAGTATTCTATCTCTATCTATAGTTTTTGTCATTTTAATTAAGATATGTCTTGGAGTAGTCTTGTTGGGGTTTCTTTTTAGCTGGTCTCCCTACGGGCCTCCTCGATCTTGAGGCAAGTGTTCTTTAGTTCCGGGAACTTCTCAGCAATTATGGATTTGACAGTTTCTTCTTCATCAGGGTTTTCTTCTCTTCCCTTCTGGTACCCCAATGATCCGCATGTTGTTTCTTCTGGCTTCATCCCGATTATCTCTTGTTGTCTGTTCGGTAATTGTGAGTCTTTTTTCTATCTTCTGGTGTTGTGTAGAGAATCTTTGGAACTCGTCTTTGAGATCACTAATTCTTTCTTCAGTAGCTATTATTCTGCTATGATGGCCTTCCACTGTGTTTTTCATTTCATTTACCTCATTTTTAATATCTGTCATTTCCATTTGCATTTTCCTCACTTCTTCTCTCATGTCCTCTTGTATTTTATTGATTTTGCATTCCATTGCTTCTTTGAGTTCCTTATGCATCCTTAACAATTCTTTTGAAATTCCTTATCAGAGAGGTTATACAACAACTCGTTGGTATTGCTTGGCTCATCTGGACTAGTGACTTCACTCATAGAGCTTGATGGAATTTTGCGTTGCTTTACCATTATGACTATTGTAGGTTTCAAATGTGAGTTCTTGGGTGACTATATAGTACAGTTAGTAGGTGTCTGGGTTGTTTGCAGAGTTTGGGTGGGTGGCAAGGATGTAGGAACCAAGGTTCACTGGTACCTCATGCAAGATACATAGTAAGAGGGTAGCGCTGGCACACTAGCTTCTGCGTGGTTTTGAGTTTTGGGATGTTCCCAGAAGCGCAGGGCCCAAGGGGTCCGGGGTGAAACCAAGGCAGTTTGCCTTCATTCCCGTTGATGGAGTTTCTGCTCTTCCCTGGGGCAGCTTGGGGTCCTCGGACACGCAAGAATCACACACACACACACACACACACACCACCCACACACACACACACACCCCACACACACACCTGTGGGGAGATTGCAGACGTTCCCAGAAGCCTGATATGGAGTTTTATAACACGTGGCAGTAGTTCAATGTTTAGGATCTTGTGTTCAGTGTGTGGAGGTGGCAACCTTACCACACTCTTTAAACAGAGGTGAGTTTTCTCTAAGCCCTTAAGGGAAAATTCTTTAGGGATGTTCTACCCAGTGCCCTGTACACAATAGCACTTTTCACTCCCAACCATCCAGGATTGGGAAGCAGGTTCTTGCTGGGGATTTCAGAGATGGCATTCTCTAACCCTTCCCTCTTTCACGTTCCCTCTGACATTCAACCCAACTCTCAGCTTGAGACAGAACCTTCCTTTCCAGCCCTGAGAGAGACGGGGCCTTCCCTCTTGCCTTCACCCAGGGTAGAGTCAGAGTCAGCACATCTCCAGCTGGTACAAACACCATAGGGTCTTCTCAGAATTCTCTCAGAGTTTTGCTCTGGAAACTCTTTAGGCAATTAGTAGCAACAATTCAGGTTTTCACTTGGTTATTTTTCTCTGCTCTACCCCAATGCCTGGTTTCTGACAAACTAACAACTCTTCCTAATAATATATATATATTTGGTGACTCAAATATATATATTTGAGTCACCATGAGATAAACCATTACAAAGCTGTTTATTATTGGTTTCCTGTGTTTCAACACCCATCCTTCCACTAGTGCACATTTCTCAGCACCAATGTTCCCAGTTTCCCTCCCCGACCCACAACCTGCCTCTACGGCAGACACTTTTCTTTACTCTCTCTGTTTCTCTCGTCTCTCTGTCTCTCTGTCTCTCTGTTCTGTCTCTCTGTCTCTTCTCTCTCTCTCTCTCTCTCTCTCTCTCTCTCTCTCTCTCTCTCTCTGCTTTTGTGCATTGTGGTATGCAATATCACACTCGGTCATTTCTAAATCAGTTCTATAGGAGGGGAAACCTGGCCTCTCTGATTCCATTTGGCCCTTAAAGGGTGTCTCCAGTTACTGTGTGTTTTGCTTCTCCAGATACACCTTGTCCACACATGCATTTCTCCAAAGTCTCACAGCAACTGTTGGCCAGTTCTGGTCCTATGGAAGGCTGGCGCATTCCCAGACTCCCTGTGGGCCTCTGTGTTTACATCCTGGGAGGGAGTGAAGGAAAGAGCTTGTTTTCTATTGGTGGGTCCCCAGGAATTACAGCTTCCAGTCAAGCAATTCTTTAATTATAGCAAAGAATCAGGATCTTAAAAAATACAGAGGCAATAATTTGTGCAATTGTTTAATTTATTTAATAGTATTCCTTGAAGTCTTCCTACTAATTCATACAGCTGGTGATTTTGTGGGCTGCTGTTTGTAAATAGATGGCATTTTTATTATATACTCCATCATGAGACAATTCAAATTGATGGAAGGAAGAAAAGTATGTGTTTCATTAGAGTCAACCAATGTTTCAAAGCTCTCCCTCTGAGCATTGTTCAGGAGTCTTCTCAGGAGGGATTTTTGTGCTCAGCCTGAAGAAAAAAATAACTTAAATAGATTATTGATCATGTTATATTTGACCTAGCAAGCATATAAACCCTGGCACAGATTTTAATAATCACATATCTGTGCTAGAATGGCACTTATTCATTATTTCAGAAAAATAAAAATTCTGACATGGGTTCCATGTAGATTCTAGGACCAGAGGTTTAGTTAACTATAGTCAAGGGCACCATATTGGTATAAGAGATAAATTCAATACAGGAAATCAATGTTTCATACTAGGGGTAAGGTTGTACACGTTCCTCTTGCAGAAACAAAGGGGTGTCCTGTCTGGGGCTTGCCTCACAGCCCCGCCCATTTTCACTGAGCTCTGGGACTCCCAGATAGAGGAAGCCGGAGAAGGGAGGGGGCAGGGCTCATGCCATTCCCTCCCTCTAGTGAAGAAACACCCATTTCAAACCCCAGGAGTGATATGATAATCATTACTGAGCTCAGCTGAGACAAATAACAATTAAGTTTTAATAAGGCCTTAACAATTAGCGTTTTAACCATTATTGCTTGGGAAGCATAACATTAGATTAGTTATGCTCATAGGAAGTGATCAGCTAAGAATCACTCAACTCATTTTTAACTAATTGTAATTATTTTGATTGCTACTGAGCCTTTTCGCCGAGACGTGGGTCTGAATCCCAAGTGTTGCCCAGTGGGTTCCCATTCCTTATAAAACCATTTTTTTTTTTTTTTTTTTTTTTAAGATGGGAGTGTGGTGGTTTCAATAGCAGCCACTACCAGGTCTCCTGAAACGTCTCCAGAGGAAAAGAGAAGGTTGCAAGACTCTAAATCAATCAATTACACACTTTAAGTGGGAACATTCTGTAGATTCTTAAGGTCAGAACTATCCTTTGCCACACTTTACTCTCATGAGAAGGATCATAGGGGATGGAATAATCTGAGACGTCTCACCAACCACATGTCAAATATAGAGGTGGCTCCTGCCAAGGAGCTAAAGTCTGTTGGTGCTACCCAGACCTGCTGGCTTGGGATTTAGAATACATCCTACTCAACACTTTTCTTTAGAACGAACCTCAGTAACTTTAAAAGGTATTTTTTTTCTAAGCCAAAACAAGGCTGATGGGTGAAATACAATTATTTTTCAAAGAAAATACAAAAGAATCTTAATTTTTTTAGGAAACAGAAATTAATCCCAGGGACAAAAACCTCAATAAAATAGGAAATGCTTCTAATCCATGAACTACAAAGTAAAGATAGAAAACTATTGAGCTGTTTCCTCACCTAGCCATGATTTATCTTCAGAGATGATCAGGATGGTTGAAAGTATTGATTGTTAATTGCTCTGAGGTCTAAATGAGACTGATTTCAACCTTTTTAAATCAGGGGGATGTCCCTTGTACAGCAAAAGAATTCCAATTTTATTTGAAATCTTGGAACAGCATATCTGCTTAGGCAGAAACAATCCTTTAATTTCCCATGACAATCTCATTAAATGAATGCCCTGCACTTGAATTGACCCGTATCTGTGTCCAGGGATGTGAAATCCTGCCTGGAGCCCTGGAACCAGGGCTGTCTTTGGGTCTGCGGGCAGCCCAGTAGAAGGTCTTAGAGGGGGAGCCGTGTCCTTGTCTGTTACCTTCAGGACAGAAAGACACATCTGGTGTCCAGACTCATGAAAGCAAGGAATTATTTTCTTAATGTCTTAAAAATTTAGTTTTGTATGTATCAGGAGGTCTTGTCAAAGGTGGAAATTATCACAAACGTGTGGGAGTCAGATGCTAGGTAAGACAGAGAATGGAACAGTGTGCTAACAATTGTCGAGGGTACTAATGCCAACCTAGAACTGAGCATTAAATAGAGGCAAAAAGATACACATGACAACCCTTTGATGTATGTTCTGTAATCCATAGTCTGAAGGGAAGGAAAAGAGAAAGAGAGAGAAAGGGAAAGAAATAAAGAACCTGCCATGGAGGAGGGCTGGGGGGGTGGGGAGGGGAGGAAACCAGGGAGTTGGTGGTGGGAGATGGGCACTGGTGGCTGGATGGGTGCTGGAACACTGTATGACCAAAACCCAAATATGAACTTTTTAATTGTATATCTTTGTAATTGTAATAAAAAACAAATAAAATAAAAAAAGAAATCTTCAATCCATATTACAAAAAAAATAAATAAATAAACTACCTTCCACAAAGGAAAAAAAAATTAGTTTTGTGTCCTTAAAATTATCCTAAGTCAATAGGCTACCAACCAATGTCATCCGTGTTTATACAGTAATATTCTTAGCATGACTAGTTTATGGTCATGTCTTAGTCAAATTAAAATAAGTCTCCATGGAAATGTGGGTGTTCGTGGAAAATGGAGCCAAATGCTGAAACAAGGCCTTGCTGCCAAAGGCTCTTTTTTTTTTGTCTCTGTTCTGCTCTCCTGGTCCTTTTTTCTGTCCTCATCACATCTGTGGCCTTGTTTGAAGCAGTCCACAATGCAGTTGACATGTGGGTCATGTACTTTCAAGTTCTATTAATAATGAATCATCTCCGTCAGAGCCATAGTATAGAGGGTAGACGCTTGCCATGCACATGGCCAACCTGGTTCAACTCCTGGCACCCCACATGGCTCCCTGAGCCTGGCCAGAAATGATTCCTGAGTGCAGAGCCAGGAGTAAGCCTTGAGCACAGCCAGGCAAGTGCTCAAACAAACCAAACGAATGAAAAGTCATCTTTATTGTTTAAAGGGTTTTTGTTTACTCTTAACATTGCCAGAGTCTTTTGTAGAGAGGAAGAAAAGGAATTGAGTAGCAGTTGCTGCAAAAAACGTTTGCAAATGAGCAGACACACTTGTCAGCGATTTCATTACCAGGAAAGATTCAGCGCTTCAGCAGGGAACCAGACGCTATTAAGGAGGCTCAGCTTTGTCTCTGCAAGGAGCAGGGACTGGCATGTGACTTTTGAGAATGCTTTAGACTGTGTTTTCAAGTGAAGTCTCGCTCCTACAGACTGGTAACACACCATGCACATCACTCACTGGACTCACAAATGTAATATTCTGTGGCCCAGGCAGCATCACTCACTGGACTCACATGCGCATCACTCACAAATGTGATCATCTGTGGCCCAGGCCCATGAGACTACAAGCAAGGGCCATGAAGAGAAGTATGTGATGTGCCTGGCAAAGGGGCTGTTTTCTGTAAAAAAAAGGGTCATGTTTGCATAAGGGACCCATTTCAACCTGCTGGGGTTCATGCATCCTGTGGAGCCGTGCATAAGGGCATGCTGGGGTTCCCGTCTCAGGCTGTTCCAGGCTGAGGGAAATGAAAGGGCTTTGCCGTTACTGCTTTCTGAGTATTCTGCTGTATCTGAGAAGTCTGGAAACTGATGGGACAGAAATCTAAAGCCCAGGCAGCATCAGACATACCTGCAATCAAGTCCAGAACATTCTTAGATCCGTCCTTCCGAGGATCTGTGAGATAAAAGCATCATTGCCCATCAAGGCGCAGCCAAGGCCAGATGAGAGAAAGTTGCAGGCGCATGGAAGTGACCTTTCACCTGCTAATGGGCCAGCACTTATGTCCAGGGAGCTGGCCACCTGGTCACCAACGCAGACAAAGAACCCGAATAATGGGTGTTTACAGGGGAGCCCGCTGGTCTATTGTTAAGAGCTTTATGGACAGAAAAAGACCCTCTTCAGTCAAAGATTTTCCTTTCAAAGCTGTTGGCCAGATGGAGCCTCTTCCCTTGTGGTGGCCACTCAGCCAGTTGTCCTTCATTTCTAAAGAGTTTCTCTTCCCTCCCTCTGTGTCTTCCCAATCAAGTGCCCCTCCCAGACAGGTGTCCTTCTTACTAATAATGCAAGTTTGCTCAGTGTCCATTCTGGCGCTCACGGTTCTGGGGCTCCTGAATAGGTCTCAGGGAGACCTTGACATGTGTGGTGCTGGGGGAACTTGCTCTAAGAGGCTTGAGCTGTGTAGAGAAAGGAAGGAGAGAACAAAGAGCGCCCCTGGCTCCCTGCCCAGCTGGACCCTCTGAATCCAAGGCCACCAGCTGCCTTCTTCCTCAAAGCTGCTGCCTTCTCTGGCATCCTCTCATGCTCAGCCACTGAGTGACCAGAAGCAAACAGGTACTTCTCACACATTACCTGGAAACAAGGTCACATGAGGAACTCCTGGACCTGCCCATTGGGATATAGAGTTTGTGGGGGGAGAGGGAGGGCATACAAATACCTAAATCAGGAAGAATGGCAGGGATAAAGAAGGGAGAGGGAGAAAAAATGTGTGTCCTGAAAGCACCATGTCTTGAGAGACCCCCACACTTGGCACAGGAAGCGGCATCTCTTATGGTACAGGGCAAGAGAACGTGGTCAAGATTTCTGTCTCCTTGACATTTCAAAGGGACAATTGCCTTCTGTGGCTTCCACGCCTTTGGGACTCTATGTGTAGATGAGCTCATATGTTTGTCCTTCCCTGTTTGGCTTGTGGCCACAAGCACACCCTCCTGGAAACCTGAACAGTGCCTTCAGACAGAGGTCACATAGCTTGGCTGGGCAGTGGGGTTGCTAGGCTGGAGAGAGTGATTTTTGGTCAAAAGGGACTGTTGCAGTACACTCCTGCCCAGAGTCTCTGCATCTGGCCTGGAGTTGCCTCCTGCAGATAGGAGGAGGACAGTTTGAATGTGGCAGTTTATCTGAACATGTATTCTATACTGGCTAGTATAAATATTCTCTCATGCTGCCACAATCATCGTGGGTCTAGCTAGATTTTACTGATATGTTTGACTGACCACATTGATCTCTAAGTAATCATACCAGAGAAATGCTGTTTTCCTCCAAGCAAGCAGCATTTCTCTCTGATAACTCAAAGCTAATATACAAAATTACCATGAAGTAAAGACAAGACTCTTGTGAATGCTTAAAGAAATATTTAACTGACTATAATATATTCTTTGGTCCAGATGCATGCCTTTGTATTCTGAGACACAGTTCATCTCAGAAACTCCTTCTCTACCCTGCAGGGGCACTTCCAAGGCAGATCTTGGCTCCCCCAACATTAACATCTCAAAGGGCCTAGGTGAGGTCCTGGAAGAAATTACCTGAGGGCATTTAACCCTGATGGCTTTCCTTCAAGTGGGAGGTCTGGGTTGCAGGGATATAAAACTAGCTTGCTTCCTTTCTCATGCTCTCTGTTGGGTCACTCTCTCTTTCCCCCTTCTGCTGGTGCCTCTTCCCTGTCTCCTCTCTAAAGGACCTTAACACATGGTGGCCGCCTTCTTGGCCTACATGTGTCTGGGGCCTAGCCGGGAACCCTAAGTTTGGAGTTTTTCCTATTGCTGATTTGTATGCCTAAACCTGTGTTAAGTAAAGCATTTTAAAACTTTGCCGAATTCTTGCATCTTTATCCAGCCGCAGCATAAAGTCTGGAGGAAGCCAGGTGTGAGCATTTTCCTCACCTTACATGAGACACTGCTGCTGGCCCCAGGTCCTGGGAGGGCCCCTCCAGAAGGAGTGGGGGGCAGAGTGGGATATTCTGCGTTACAGTACTCTGCTACCCAGAGCCTCTGCTTCTTGCCTGGAGTTACCTCCTGCAGGCCACTTTGTAGAAAGGGGCAGAAAAACAGTTTGGATCTGTGACTATGTGGCTGTATATCTTACCATGTTTTCTATGTTAGGTGGTATAAATATGTTCTCTCATGCTCCCACAATCATCATTGGACTAGATAGATCTTACCAGTATATTTAACTGGCCAAGTTGGATCTCTAAGTATAATCTAGTTATAATTAGACCAGAGAGAAATGCTGTTTGCCTCCAAGCAAGCATGACTCTCTAATAAGTCTTAAAAGCTAATATACAAAACAACTATGAAGTAAAGATGAGAATCTTGTGAAGGTTTGGAGAAATATATTCCTGGCTGTAGAATATCCATTGGTACAGATACATGCCCTTCCTCCCATCTACATAGGGCCTGCTTGCAAACCAAGGGCCTGCAGCCTAGGCTGGAGCAATATTAATATTTCAATGGGACTAGGTGAGGTCCTGACAGAAGCATCCCTGACAGGGATTGGCCCTAACTGCTTTCCATTAACCTGGGCTGGTCAGGGCTGAAAAGTTACAAAAGTTGTAGCCTGCTCTCTTCCATGCCTTTCTCTCTTCTTCCTCTTCACCCTCTGCCTCTGCTCTTCTTCTCTCTGTTCTCTTCTCTGTTGGACCTTAGCACGTGGTGGTGGCCATCTTGGCCTAAGATTCTAAACCTACACGTGGCCAGGACCCAGCTAGAAACCTAAAGTCTGAGATTTTCCTATTCTTGAATTGTATAACAGAACAAGTGTGGGTAAAGCCTTTTTGAAACTTTGCTGGATTCATTAATAGGATATAAATAGATATCAGTGTTTTACTAAGTGTGGGAAAAAACTCACCATTGAATATACACAAAGAGACTTAAATGATAAACTCTAAATATCTGCAGGGCTAGCCACAATGTGTAGAAGAAGAGGGAGAGAGAGATGCAGAGACAGGCAGAGAGAGACAGAGAGAGAAAGAGAGGAAATGGGGCTACCTGCTATTGAGGCAGCCTGGGGGTGGGCGGGAGGGGTGGGGTACATTGGTGGTGGAAATGGGGCACTGGTGGAGGGATGGGTGCTGGAATACTGTATTACCAAGAACCAATTATGAACACCTTAGTAATTGTATGTCTCACGGTGGTATAATAAAAAAAATTTTTTAAAAAGAAACTTTGCTGGACTCACATGTCTTTCTCTGTCTGCCTGCCAATCCCCTGGGGCAGAAGGGGTTCCCTATACCCTGCTCTCTGGTTTTGTAGGAAACCAACATTCTTCAACAAGTACCTGCTGCTCAATAGGGCCTGCAGGGGTCTGGGAGCAGAGCTGGGGAGCAGAGGTCTCTGGCACGGAGGCAAGGCAGGATCCTGTGCACCCAGTAAACACTAGGTTCTGGGCCAATGGGCTGATCCTCATCAGGAAACACTAGAGTCTGGCCTGATGGGCTGATCCTCATGGGGGCAAGTTCTCCAGGAGCCAGTCAGAACCTCTGCACACAGCACAAGCTCTTTGAGTTTTTAACCATGCTGGCTAATAGCCTAAGATTCGTCTTTCCCCGGGGCTTGAAACATAGTGGTGTTGCATATTTCTTGGTGGTTATCGAACACTTTATGGATTACTTGTAAGGCGATGATGAAGGACTTAAAAAAATTGTGCAGTAATGATCATTGGGTCAAGGATATATCAAGGAGTTAATCAGAAGGTTTATTAATTAGCATTTCGGTAGGATGCTTGCCACCGATTAATCACGCAGTTCAGAGAGAGAACTCAAAGTTTACAAAAATCAATTAGTCAAAGACGCTGTCTCCCCTGCATCAGCAGCCCCTAAAATGCCTTAGAGAAATCCAAGATGATTCATCACACCCAAGAGCTGCTTCCTCAGAAGACCAGTGTGAGAGAACCAACATGGCAACCAAGCTAGAACATCCTGGGTGGCTCTCCATGAACGCAGTTACATCAGGACATGTGACTTCCTGCACAAACTTAATAGTAGTTTCTATTCAGTTTAGTAATATTTAGTAGTAATATTATTAGTATTTAGTAATAGTAATTTAGTAATAGTAAATAGTAATAGTAATTTAGTAATTTAGTAAAGTAGTAATTTAGTAATTTAGTAAATAGTAATAGCAATTTAGTAATAGTAGTAGATAGTAATAGTAGTAATATTATTAGTATTTAGTAATTCAGTAATAGTAAATAGTAATAATAATTTATTAATAGTAATTTAGTAAAATAGTAATTTAGTGATTTAGTAAATAGTAATAGTAATTTAGTAATAGAGTAGTTTAGTAAGAGTAGTTACTATTCAAACTGAATAGTAGCTCAAACTGGTAGTTTCATTTTAATAGTTTTATAGTTTATAAATCATTTAATAGTTTTAAATAGGAGCAGCAAATAGTCCACTAAAAAGAACTCAGTGTTTGCACACATGTTGGTATTTAAATATAAACACACTGTCATTTTAAGTGATAGCTCAAATAACATTTCAAAGTTGAGGCAAGGATGAAGTGTAAAGTATTAAGCTGAACTTTATGTAAGTTTATAAGACAGCAAAGCTGCACTTCTGAAAATTTCAAGGAAAGAGTAAAAGTAATTATTGTTTTTAGAATTATTTCCTATTGTAAAATTATTTCTTGCTTTCTATGACCCTCCTCAATGCCAAGTCTCAGCCAGTGGCCCCTTATTACCACCTTTTTCATTTCAGACATGTTCACTCACTCATGGAGCCTCTGAGGAGTGGCATTCTCATGCAACCTGACCCTGGAGTTTATGACTATCTTCAGAGCTGCAAAATAATGAACCTTCTCTCTAAACTTTTTCCTTCTTTGAAACATTCCTCAGGTGTTTAGTTCATAGAAAGAAGGAGTGCCCATCCATGATACTTGTTGACACTGGCTGGCCAAAGTTTCAGAATTCTCTGTGTTAGAACAGTCTTTGGTAGGCCCAGAGTGACAGCACAGTAAGGTGTTTGCCTTGCACATGGCCCACCCAGGGTTTAATTCCTGACATCCCATATGGTCTCATGAGCACTGCCAGAGGTAACTTCTGAGTACAGAGCCAGGAGTAACCCCTGGGCATCGCCAGGTGTGACCCAAACAAAAATGGTCTTTGGGAAGCTGGGGGTAGGACTCAGCAGTAGAGTGCTTGCCTTGCATGTTTGAGGCCCTGGGCATGATCCCAGACACCCCAAATAAAATAGTATAGTTCTTTGAGCTGAAAAGCTGGCCGTGAGTCCCATGACTCTATTAATCGAATTTCAGGGTTTAGGATGGAGAACTTTATATCCAACCAGGCTCCAAATCACCTCCCTTGTTATAGTCAGGGTTAGACCAAATAAGCATCGAGAATGCAAATAAGCATCGAGAATGCAAATAAGCATCGAGAATGTAAATAAGCATCGAGAAAGCACCCCTAACCAGGAGAGGAGCTCCATGAGTGGGTTCACATTTATCATGAATAAAAAATCACACACAGAAAAGTGCCATGGGATTTCAGTCCAGGACAAAATGGTGAAGTAACAAGGACAAGGGCGTGACAAGCAGCATGACCCATAGTTTCTGCCATGTGGTCCAGTGACTTCAGAGCCTCTTGCAGAGGAAAGGGGCCTCGGCTAAGCAAAGGGCAGAGCAGAATGAGTCCAGTGTCATCATTTGTCTCTGGACATAGATTGAATGGAGAATCTACCTCTAAGTGTGTGGTCATGTCAGGGGTGAGTAAAGAAAAGAGTGAATCAGCTAACAAAGATCATGCTTCTTTACCAATACCAAATAAAATTCTTCCCCAAATTATATAGGACATGCAACAACCTTCAGGTTAAAATCTTAAATATTATGCTATGTGACATGTTCTTTAAAATAATGAATTCTCTAAAAATAATTTGAATTAGGAAATTTAATCTACTCAAAAACTGCTAGAAAAGCAATATCCACATGCAGAAACTTAAATCTAACACAAATCTTATATCTTTCACCAAAAACCTAAAATAGTTAACAGAAACTGAGCAATATGAACAAAAGCAACCCAATTAAAAATCGACAAAATATCTGAGCAAAATCTCTAGAGAAGTTAGATAGACAGCAAAAATCCTAGGAGAAACTGCTCAGCACCACCGGAATTAAGGACAAGCATGTTGAAATAGAAATGGCCTTTACAGAGTGCTCATGAGAAACTGATTCCAGAGGTGGCTGATGGAAAGGCAAAATGGTATGGACTCTTTGGGAAACCATTTGGTGATTTTTTAAAATGCTGAATATGCCTTTTATGCCTTCCTCTCCATAAATCCCATTTCTTCCCAAGTGAGTTGAAAACACAAATTCACAGAAACTAACTAAAAATTGCAGCATCTTCATTCACAATTGACAAAAATGATCAGCAGCCTTTAAATGTAAATGGATAAAAAATTCTAGCAGTCTCATGCAGTGCAGTGTTCTTCAACAGTGGAAGGAAAGAGCTGTCAGCTCCTGACAAAGACAGTCGCCACACACACTGAGAGGTGCGAGAGGCCCATGTGGAAGGATTCCCAAATGCAGGAGATTTGGAAAAGGCAAGTGAGGTACACAAGAGCAAAGCTGAGGAGATGCTGCAAAGGAGGAAGAATGGGCACCGGGCAAGCTGACCAACAATGACCTGTGGAGCGTTAGAGTAGCTGGGGCAGTGATGGACAGGTCAGTGTCCTTGTGGAATAGCATGTGCAGTCCCGGAGGAGAGAGCCCCAAGGTAAATGATGGGCTAGAGTTAATGACCATGTAACCTTGACTATCTGAAGTGTGAAGCTCAGCAGTACTACACACATTTGTAATGTTGCACAAATATCATCCATCTCCATAACTCATCATCTTGTCAAACTGAAGTGCTGCATATTAAACAATGTATGTCTCTTTCACCTCCCAGCTCTTGGCAGCTACCATCTTTCTTTCTGATCTTGCCCTCTCTCAGTACCTCACCTGGTGGACTCCTAGACTATTTGTCTTTTGCTTATCCATTAATCTCTTGACAGGTTCTTGGACTGCTTCCACAGTTTACTTACTGTGAATTATTCTGCTTTGACCACAGATATACAAATATCCTTTCCAGACCCTGTCTCACTCTCCGAGTATATACCTGGCAGTATAAATCATGAATCATGGGGTATTCTAATGTGGTTCCTTTTGTTTTGGAGGATCTGCTGTATCCGCCCCAGGTGCTTTGAACTGACACAGCACAGTGGCCCCATTTTCTCCACATTCTCCCCCCAGGGTGATAATTTTCTTTTTGGTTACATGAAAAGATTTTCTCTGGTTAGTGGTGTGAATGGAATCTCTGGCCAGCTCAGTTCATCTTTGCTTGAAGATCTTGAGCACGCTTTTAGTGCAACATAACATATAATGATATGTTGAAAAAAATAGACTCAAGTTTTATCCAGATTGATACAACTGGATTCTGTTATTGATACTACACTTGATCTTAGCCAAAAGGCAGAGAAGTGATGATTCTGTTATTGAATCTGCGGAGTTCTTAGTATATTCTAAATATGAATCTTTTCGGGATGGGCTGGTTACTGCTGACTAGAGCCATTGCCAACTGGATCCCACGGATGTCAAAAGATTATATGGCCGCCCACCTACAAGATGGTCAGACTTCTTCGTCAAGACCCTGAACGAACGGTTTGAGGCTCTTCGTATACCTAAAGCAACCAGATGTCATTGGGCTACACTGGGACATGATAGGGTCAAATGGAAATGTTACTGGTGACAGCTCGAGCAAATGGATGAATAACGGGATGTCAAATGATCAAGTGATCAAGTGACGTAGGCTGTGTTAGGCAAAGGTCCAAATTTATCCTTTTGTCTTGTGGGCATCTGGCTGAAAAAATATCGCTCTGTAATGGTATTGGCAGATGTGTCAGTAATAACTTAGAGGGACTGAGAGATAATACAGTGGGTAAGGTGCTAGCTTTGCATGCACCCAGACTGGCATCAATTCCTGACACCCTATATAGCCCCTGAGCACTACCAGGAGGAGTAAGTCCTGGAGCACAGCCAGTTATGACCTCAAAACAAAAGTTAAGGACTTAGATATGCCTCTGTTCTATTCCATTGGACTATGTGAAGAAGGAAGGAGGAAGGAAGAGGAGGAAGAAGGAAGGAAGGAAGGAAGGGAGGGAGGAGG
>JAJIBD010014253.1:0-24151 GCA_021461705.1 Cryptotis parvus
TGGTTCGAGAAACGAAGCAGCAGATCTCTTGGCAGCACCAGTATTTAAATCAGCTGAGGGAAGAGCACCAGACTCTACATACAAACGCCCGCCGCCTTCATGTACACCATGGCATCCCATGGAGACAAGCTAGACAAATTGTCCGCAACTGTCCTGTCTGTGCTCCTTTACATTGTACATCTCATGTAGCAGGAGCAAATCCTCGAGGTTTACAGACAAACCAATTGTGGCAGATGGATATAACTCATACTAACTTATTTCCCAACAAACCTTTCCTTCATGTGGTCATCGATACATATTCCCGGTTCATATGGGCTGTTCCTATGACGTCTGAAAGAGCTAAATCTGTTTGTTCATTTTTACTCCAGTGCTTCTCCGTCATGGGTATTCCCCATACCATAAAAACAGATAATGGTCCTGCTTACACCAGCAAAACCTTCAAATCCTTTTTGCGAGGAATGGCAGATCAAACATATTACAGGAATTCCATATAATCCACAAGGACAAGGAATAGTTGAACGTGCCCACAGAACGCTTAAAACTCAGCTATTAAAGCAACGAAAAACAAGCATGCCTCCAATGGATTCTTTATCTTTAACATTATTCACCTTAAACTTCTTAAATATACCTCAAGGAGATCCCTATACCGCGGCTGAACGTCACTTTCAAGAAGATATGCAAACTCAAAAAACAGTCAATTCACCTATCTGGGTGAAAATTGATGATAAATGGATTGCAGGTCACCTCCTCATTCGGGGAAGAGGCTATGCTTTCATTTCTACAGACGATAACCCTGCCAAGAAACTCTGGGTCCCTCTGCGACTTGTTAAGACTAGAATTCTCCAAGAATCAGAAAACAACTAATTCTTTCAATATAAAGTCTTAAATTTTAAATTGCAAGTTGCTGTTTAAACTTCCTGGATTGGTTCCTTTTAATAATGATCTTGTTTTGCAGTCTGTGATCATGGTTCATGTCTAATATCTTGCCTTACAGCCTAAACATTTTCTTTTCTTACAAAAAAAAAAGGTGGAAAAATGGGTGGACTCTGATCACAGTGCTCATTACAAAAATGTTTGCTAAATCAATGAAAAATTGTTTTTCTAATGATTCTGTTCACAGGATGAGATATTCGAATCCAGTAAACCTGCACTACAGTGCTCAATACTCGAGACTCCTAAAACAGTGCTCGCTAAAAATTTAGTAATTTGCAAAACTAATTTTTTTCCAATGCTCTATTCACAGGAAAAGACACTTTCTCACCATCATTTGCCGGCTTTATATTTTACGGCGCTTGACTCGTTACCATTTATCACCCTAAATGGGTCACATATACAGCTGTAAGATATTGATCGATCAAATGTATGTGTGCGTGTGTGTGCATGTGGTGGCCACCATTATGTTTGTGATTAATGTTGTGTCTATGTTATGTCTCAACTACTACCTTCTCAATTTCTGACCACTACAAACCTCTATTACATTCATCAACTCCACTTCTGATCCACTAGATTTATCAATTTTAAAATCATCAATTCTCATACTTATTTCCCTGCTCCACCCATGTTGGAGCTTCTTTATATTCTTCTCTCCATCCCAAACTTGGATCCCCACAAAGCCTTAAAATCCCTACTTGTGATTAACCTCGAAAAGTGTTTTTGTCTCGCCTAAGCTACAGGTACAGTTACCGGTGCCAATGTTCCCTTGCTGAAGAAGCCCTGCAAGACGCCCACACCGATGTTCCGGACACCTGTTCCAGCACTCAAGACTCCTGTTCCAGAATTCGAGATACTTGTTCCAGTGTTCCTGAGACCCAATCCAGTGTTCCTGACAATTCCAACGAGTTCCTGATCGCTGCTCTCCAAAGACTCATACTCATATGATCACCGCTATTGCTGTTCCAGAAGTAGCCCCACAGACTTTGTTCCAGACACCCGACTTTACATAAAATATAGCAAATTGACTCTCACAAATTATGGACAGTGCAAACTACAGTCCGTTATAATCAGACAGCTAAAAACACTTTATCTTGAACTTTGCTTTGGGTCCAAAAACAAGTTAGGATCCTAAAGTAACATGTATTATCATTTTGCAATTGGAATTGTTTTTTTCTTATCTTAATTTTCTGTACATTACTAAATATTTCTTACCTTTTCAATTTTTATTAGTAAACTAATCAGGGGAGTTGTTGCAGGACTCCTAAGGGCCGCTGCATCTGCTCTGGATTGCCTCCCGAAAATCACTCCGTAGATAAGGGGGTAGTCTAAATGTGGCAGTTTATCTGACCATGTATGCTGTACTGGCTGGTATAAATATTCTCCCATGCTATCACAATCATCGTGGGACTAGCTAGATCTTACCAGCATATTAGCCTGGCCACGTAAGGACACCTAAGTAATTAGACCAGAGAGAAATGCTGTTTGCTTCCAAACAAACAAGCATGGCTCCCTGATAAAATATAAAACTACAAATGAAGTAGAGGAAACTTGTGAAGGCTTGGAGAAATATTTAACTGGCATTGGTGTTGATCTTTGGTACAGTGACCTGCCATCTCAGAAACCCCCTTCTCTACATTTCAAAGGCATTCTGGCTCAAAACATTAGCACAGTAAAGGCCCTAGGTGAGATGCAGGGAGGGACTACCAGAGGGCATTGGACCCTCCCTGCTTCCCATAACAATGGGAGGAAGGTCTGAGTTGCGGGGGTATAAACTAGCCGGTTCCCGCTCTCCCGGGCTTCTTCCCGGTGGGATCTCGCCTTGTGAGCGTTTATTCCCCTTGGAAGTTTCACACGTGGTGGTCGCCATCTTGGCCTACACGTGGCTGGGGTTCTAGCCTGGAATCCTAAGCATCGGGTTTTTCCTTTTGCTGATTTGTATGCCTGAACCTGTGATAAGTAAAGTCTTTTAAAACCTCATCGGATTTCTGAGTGTTCATCCATTCCTCGCCGGCTTCGGAGGTAGAAGGGAACTTCGCTTCCCGGCACTGTCGGGGACCCCGGGGGGCGCGCCCGACAAGTATAGAGAAACATAAAACTGAAGATTTGTTGGATCAATAATTAACATGATCTTTCAGGTTCTTTTGTGTTGATAGCAGGCACATACATGCTTTTATCCATGCAATTCCAGGAAGTGCATAAACTTTAAATTAAACCGTATCCAGATTTTGCTAAATTAAAGATACTTGACTTCGTCAATTCTAAATGTATTTTGTTATATTTGATAACAAAAGGTCAAAATACGAGACTATCTCCCTTGGAATGCCATGATGGAACTTGTTAATGGCCATAAACTCACTAGTTTTGAACAGATAATATGTTTTTATTTTGGGGTTTATCTGACTTGCTAAGGTATAAATCCTTGTTCAGGTATAACTTCTGAACCTCTTGCTAAGGTTCTAGTACCATGTGAACTGGGATCAAATTTGGAGTTGGTTGTATGCCTTATCCACTATACAATATCTGATCTGAAACAACAGAGAATTTAGGAAACAATGCGAAGTGCATTCTAAACACTAATGGACATGAATTACAAAACTCACTGCAATGTTCTTAGATTTATTTTTTACTTCTGTCTCGTAGATAACATCTTGTTCATTTTTCCTTACGACTACAACTAAGTTAGACCTACTTTTATTTAATTTTTTGGTCTTTATATTTAATCAATATAGCATTAGGATATGTCACTTCTTGTGTTTTAGATGCACAATTTCACATATCTTTAAAATATCTGTTATCACACCATACCATCAATGACATAGCAAACTCCGTCTGTCACAATTTCAAAAAATGCTAGGGAAATTGCATGCATGTGAATAAAAGTAACTGCAAAAAATGAATTCTAGTGAAAATGCTAGACAAGATGATACAAAGCTATCTTGGATAGTAAGAGGAATTCTTGCTCTTAATTTCAGTAAATTTGGAATAATAAAACATTTCAGTCATGATTTCCTGTAACGTAATTGTATCCAGATTATAGGAAGCCTGCAAATGTCTTATTTCTTGCACTAGTTATTTTTTATTACTAGTAGTTATTAAGCTTTAATATAGCTTTGTATTAAAGCTTCCTATAACCTTCAACTTCAAATTATAGAAAATAAGTCAAGAAAGTTAGAAACTTTCTCTTTTTGGCACTCAGGGCTTAAAGCAGGCAATCCTAAGCTTCTCCCCAACCTTTTTACTCAGAATGCTCAATGAAAACCAAGTCAGTCTTTCTCTGCTCCCTTAAGCCATTTTGAGACCTGCCCTAAGGTTTCTGTTTTCTCCAGAGAGTCTTATTATGTAAATAATTATTCCCTGTATGCTTTCTTGTATATATGTGGTGATATCAGTTTCAACATTGGGGAAAGTTTTACTAAGTTTAGCTTACCAAGAGTCTCATTAAAATTGAGCTAAGTAGACCAAAAGAACATGCTATATTGCTCTCATGACCTAAATATATACACAAAAATTTAAATGAAGAATATTAAACAAATGAAACTAACATTTTAGAAAGTAGTCTATTTCCCTTGATAGTGATTTTTGTCAAACTATTTGTATTGAGAGAGTTGATCTTGATTTTACATATAAAATGAGAATTTGTTACAGTCTGCATAGACATAATTAAAGAAGGTGTTAAACTGGCTAACAGTTTGCTTTGCTTCTGTGAAAATTCCATGGTGTCCCAGATCAAGATATTTTCCTAGCATGGCTATAAGGGAACACCATTACAGAGCTCTATTATACAAATATATTAAGGAAAAAATACTTATAAAACAGTATTCAGGGTTTCAACAGCTAACATTTAAGACTATTTACTGCAGAGTGGTGGTTGTGAACTGGATATTTAAGTAGTTTTGAATCAGAGTTTAAAAAATTAGTTTTAGAGATATAAAACCTACCTTTTGTGATGTTATATATGATATTTCATGCATTATAGTTTACTAAATTAGGAAATTATATTTGACATATATATGAATTCTTTTTTGTTGCATGATGTTCTCAAGGGTGGCACTGAAGAGTTTTGGTGAAATGGTATCACCCTGTCGAACCCCTCTTTTGACATCAATGATCACTTCCTTGTAGAATGGTGAGATCCTGGTGGTGAATCCGTAATACAGCTCATGAAGGATCTTGAATTAGAATGGGAAGGAATGGGAGTAAAGATACATGGTTGGCAACTACACCACTTCCACTTCGCTGATGACATCATTCTAATAACAACAAACATTAGCCAAGCGGCACAAATGCTGGCTGACTTCAATCGAGAATGTGGAACGATTGATCTACAGCTGAATCTAAATAAAACTATGTTTATGAAAAATGAACTAGTTCCAGAGTCCCCATTCTTTCTCAATAGAACAGACATCTCTGAATGCGCAGTTATGTGTACCTAGGTCAAGAAGTCAACATGATGAACAACCTAAAACCTGAGCTGCGCAGGGAGGAAGAGAGTTGCATGGAATGCCTTCAAAGGCATCGAGGAAACAGCTAAAAAGGACAAAGAACCTCCAGCTCTGGGCACATATCTTCTACTCCACCATTCTCCCTGCATTAACATATGGCCCAGAGGCCTGGGCCCCACGAAAGCAGGATGAGAATGCTATTCGGGTCTCCCAAAAGAGGAATTGAAAGAGCTATGCTTGCAATATCACGCTTCACTCAAGTGAGAGAAGGAAGCCAGAGTTCTGACCTCTGTCACTATTCCAGAATCAGGGATGCTGTCTAGTTTGCCCAAGGCATCAGAAATCAGATGGGCTGGACGTGTAATGCGAATTTGAGAGGACCGTTGGATTAGAGCTGTTACCGACTGGATCCCACAAGACGTCAAAGGATCACATGGGTTCCTGTTGCAGGACTCCTCTAAGGGCCACTGCATCTGCTCTGAATTGCCACCTGCAAATCACTTCGTAGATAAGGGGGTAGTCTAAATGTGGCAGTTTATCTGACCATATATGCTGTACTAGCTGGTATAAATATTCTCCCATGCTACCACAATCATCGTGGGACTAGCTAGATCTTACCAGCATATTTGCCTGGCCACGTAGGACCCCTAAGTAATTAGACCAGAGAGAAATGCTGTTTGCTTCCAAGCAAACAAGCATGGCTCCCTGATATACTCAAAGGCAACTAAAATACAAAACTACAATGAAGTAGAAGAGACTTGTGAAGGCTTGGAAAAATATTTAACTGGCATTAGTATTAGTCTTTGGTACAGAGACATGCCATCTCAGAAACCCCCCTTCTCTACCCTATAAAGGCATTTCCAGGCAGATCTTGGCTCAAAACATTAGCATACAAAAAGGGCCTAGGTGAGGTGCAGGGGAGGGATTACCTAAGGGCATTTGACCCTCCCTGCTTTCCATAACAGTGGGAGGAAGGTCTGAGTTTCATGGGTATAAAACTAACCTGTTTTCTCTCTCCGCGCTTCTTTTTTGGGCTCTCTCTTTGTGAGCGCTCACTCTTCTTGGGAGTCTTGTCTTCTCCTTTTACAGGGCCTTTTCACCTGGTGGCTGCCATCTTGGCCTACACGTGGCTGGGGTTCTAGCCTGGAATCCTAAGCATCAGGCTTTTTCGTTTGCTGATTTGTATGCCTGAACCTGTGATAAGTAAAGTCTTTTAAAAACTGCATTGGATTCATGAGTTTTCATCCATTCCCCCCTGGCGTCGGAGGTAGAAGGGAAATTGCTTCCCGGCACTGTTCCCCCACAACAGGTTCCCCAGCGGAGCTCCCCGACAGGTTCCCACTTCCAAGATGGTCAGACTTCCTTGCCAAGACCCTGAAGGAACGGTTTGAGGCTCTTCATAGTCTTGAATCAACCAGATGCCATTGGGCTACATTGGCACGTGATAGGGTCCAATGAAAATGTTACTGGCGCCCACTCAAGCAAATCGATGAATAACAGGATTCTAGTGATCAAGTGATATGAATTCTTTAATGGATATTATACCAAGTTATTATCTTTCTGTCAATAGATTCAGAACAATAATTTAAGGTGTTTGAACAGAAATGGACTAAGTTTGTTCTACATACTAGAGCATATTATACAGTTTCCTAAATCACAATCATGATCTTTCGGTTCATCATCTTTTTGCTAGAGTGGGCACCAGTAATATCTCCATATGTCCTGTCTCATGCTAGTAGAACCCAAATACATCTGCTTGCTCCAGGAACATAAAGAGCCTCAAACCATTATATTAGGTCATGGGAATGACCTAATATAAATGTTACTGGTATTTGGCATATCAAATATAACACGAGCAGCTTGCCAGGCTTGCCATGTGGGTGGCATACTCTTGTAGTCACCTCTAAATAAAGCATTTATTGATGAACCACGCGGCGCGCGCGGCGTGAGGTGGGCTGTGATAGTCTGGTCTGCTGGGTGGAGTTGGGATGAGAGGGAAATCGGATGTGGAAAATGGCTGTTCCCATGGAGTAGGGGTGGGGGGTCGTCTGGCTTGTTGTGAGGCTCTGCTGCAGTGGCAGGCCAGGGCTAGAACCCGCCATGCCTCCCAGGTGCCTGCTGAGTGGCTGGGCACAATATTCAATCTATTTATCCAAGTCAAAAAGGTAAATTATGTACTAAGCTCAGTAAATAGAAATATACAATTTAACATTTCAGAAGACATACCATCCCTTCTTGTAAATATGGAAACCCTTGAAAAGCGATGTTATGTCACTATTTTGATCACTCTCCCTTAATTTGTTATGTTTCCTTGATCTAAGGGAACCATTTTTACTTTTGGGTCAAACACAGCAATTTCATAGGTTACTCTTGGCTCTGTATTCAAGAATCACTCATGATGGTCCTCAGAGGACCATATGGGATGCCAGGAATCGAACTCAGGTCGGACACTTGCAAGTCAAATGCCCTACCTGCTGTACTATTGCTCTGGCCCAAAAGAGTACCATTTTTAAATTGCACTCTTCAGAACAATTTTTTATTAAGAGGGAAAAAAAATGCTTTTTTTTTTTTTGGGGGGGTGGTTCACACCTACTATTCTCAGTGCTCTGGTCTCAAGAATCACTCCTGGTGCTGCAGGGAATCATATAGAATGCCGGGTATGGAATCAGCCACATACAAGGCAAATGCCCTACTGCTTTGGCATCAGAAATACGGTTTTAATGTCTGATGTGTTTCCAACCAAAATTCTCCTACAAACAATAGCTTAAGTTAAATTGAAGTATACTTTACATAATACATTGATACTGGTAACTTATTAATTCCAGCTCTTTAGATTGAATTGAACTGGTACCTTATCAACCCCAGCTCCTTAGCTTTTTACCTATTAACTCTGCCAGGACTCCACTGATACTGATAATCTTAGACAACATGAATTCCTAAATCTCATTCACACACTTCGTGCTTTTGAGGACCTTTGTTAGTTTTTAGAAGAGCTGGTGACATTTTTGTAGAATGCTCCTTAAGTGGACTTATATGACATTTTTCTAGTCATTAGACTTACTCGTTTTAGTTGATCCCTGATTTGAGGGTTTCTTGTGTAGGAGGGCTGTCCTTAGCATCACTCAATGATTTCAGGGTCACTTCTGGAAATACAGGACCAAATTTGCTCAATGATTCAATGCTTGGTACTCATGACACAGCTCCTTAGGTCCCATGATGCAGTGCTGTTTCGTCTGAAATTCTGACGGCCACTAGAGCAACAATAGAGATTTTCAGGTAACAATGAGATGCTAGAGATCAAATTAATGTTTCTGCATATGTAAAATAGAAGTAAAACCTTTGGACAGTAGCTTACTTAAGTTTCCTCTCCCTTAATATTTCAATGTTGCTTTGTCAATCTCCATGTCGGTGACAGAAAATAGTAAAATATGGTTATGTTATTTTTCATTTCCCTTACTCTTAAGCATACTACAGGCTCGGTGGTCAGGGGTCAGTCCTGGTGGCCCTGCAGATGGATTGTTCAAGGCTTCATATGAATCACTTGTCTTCCCATTGTTCATTGATTTGCTCAAGTGGGTACCACTAACATCTCCATATGTTCTGTCTCATGCTAGGTGTAGCCAAAGGGCATCTGCTCCCTCCAGGAACATGAAGAACCGTAAACCATTCCTTCAGGTCATGGGAATGAGGGCTATAATTGTTACTGATTTTTGGCATATCAAATACAATATGAGTAGCTTGCCAGGCTCTGCCATGAGAGTGAGTAAACTCTCAGTAGTAGGCTCTTGTGCATTTACTGATGAACCACAACGGGTGAGATAGGCGTTTCTCTTGGGTGGAGCTCTGACGAGAGTTATGGAGTCCAGATGTTGAAAATGGCTGCCCACATGGTGTGGGGGTTCCACTGGCTTCTTATGAGGCTCTGTTGCGATGGTGGGCCATGGCTAGAACCTGCCTTACCTCCAGGTTGCCTCATGATCAGTTGAGCACAGGGATAGACAGTAGAAGTTCTGCCCCATGTGTCTGAGTCTCTGGATCATGCACACCTGGGCTTGAAATAGTTTGCTGTAGTGTGCGACTCTGATAAACAGGGCTTGAGATTAGCTTTTCTCTTGGGTGGAGCTATGATGAGCTGTGGAGACCCGGAATTTGAAAACTGTGGCCCTCATGGCGTGATGTTCCTCTGGGTTCTGTGAGACTCTGTTGGAATGGTGGGCCAGGGCTAGAGCTTGCCTTCCTTCCCAGATGCCTCATGATCAGCTGAGTACAGGGAGAGCCTGTAGTAGCTCTGCCCCCATGTGTCTGAGTCGACAGTTTTAGGATTACTCTCATTCAAAGCTTGCAATGCTCACTGAGCTCTCTCACCAGTTCTACCTCTCCATTCTTTTTTTGTTCCCCCTCCCCAACCTTTCCATTCTTAACTTCTTTAGCTTCCTAGTAACTTTTTCCCTAAAGAAAGATTTGATTTGATTAATTTGAAAAATGTTTGAATCTTCTTTTATATGGCACTACACAACTTTAAATACTATATACCTTACCAATTTTGCGTTTGTTCACTTCTGTTTCAGGGCAACATCTATTGCTGCTCAGGATTTACTTTGGCTCTTCACTGTGGTAACATTTATGGGGCTATATGGAATGCTGAGAATCTATTAAGACAAGAAACCAGCCTGTTATACTATCACTTCTGCCCACCGAATATTTTTATCCACTTTACCTATTATAATGCATCAAAAATTCTTCAAAAGACAACCTAGTGTTAAATAACTCACCAAAGCATATTTCTTTATTCCCTATATTTGATTTGTTTTCTTTTTTTGTGAATCTTCATTTTTTGAGCATTTGCCACTTATTATATGCCTCTCTTGTGACATAAAACCACATTTTTAGTATTTCTTTTTTGTATTTTTTTTTTATTAAACCACTATGAAATACACAATTACAAAGATGTTCATGTTGGGGTTTCAGTTATACAGTGGTCCATCACCCATCCCTCCACTAGTTCCCATTTTCTACCACCAATGTCCCTTTGTTCCCTTTCCCCTCCCCAGAGAGGAGGCACTTTGCCCTCTTCTCTCTCTCTCTGTCTATATATATATATATATATATATATATATGTATATATATACATATATATATACACACACATATGTATATATATATATACATATATATATATCACTTGATCACTTGATATCCCATTATTCATCAATTTGCTCGAGCGGGCATCAGTAATGTTTCCATTTGACCCTATCATGTGCCAGTGTAGCCCAATGGCATCTGTCTGCTTTTGGGATATTGAGAGCTTCGAATTGTTTGTTTAGGGTCCTGAAAAGGAAGTCTGACCATCTTGTAGGTGGGCGGTCACACTATCTTTTGGAGTTCCGTGGAATCCAAATGGTAATGGCTCTAGTCAAAGGTCATCTCCAGATCGCTTTATATGACCAGCCCATCTGATTTTCGATGTTCTGGCAGATGAGACAGTGTCCTTGATTTTAGACTTATATATGTCTTGATTTACATATATAAATCATGTATATCTCTTTGCCTACATTCAATGTTCAGTACTTGGCTGGTATTATCACTTCCAACAATTATTAGTACACTGTACCTTTCTCTCTTACCTAACCTCTGACTTCCACACACTTGCAATCGATTCCACCCACTGACATGACCTCCTGATCCATGTTTTGCCTGGCCTTGGATATTGGTATCATACTATTGTTTTTATATCCCAGATATAAATGCAGTCTTTCTATACCTCTACTTTTCCTTCTGGCTAATTTCATGAAGTATAATCCTCTTCATTTCCATCCAGTTATAGACAAATTTCATAACTTCGTTTGTCCTAACAGCTGCATAGAATTCCATTGTGTAGATATACCATAATTTCTTTATCAGTCTTCTCTTTTCGGGCAGACTGTGTTTTCCAGATTCTGCTTATTGTAAATAGTGCTGTTATGAAGATAGAAATGTAGATGGCTCGTTTGCTGTGGATTTTTAAACTCCCAGGCTACATTCTGAGGAGTGGTATGACTGGGTCAAATGGGAGTTCTACTTCTAGTTTTTTGGCGGAATGTCCTATATTGTTTTCCAAAAGACTGTACCAGTCGACATTCCCACCAAAAATGGAGGAGTCCCTTTCTCCCTGCATCCACACCTGCACTTGTTGTTCTTGCTATTTAGAATATGTGCCAATCTCTGCGGTGTGAGATATTTCATTGTTTAGATTTGCATCTCTCTGAAGATTAGTGTTATGAGCATTTTTATATGACCTCTGGCCAGTTGAATTTGTTTTCTTTTTTGGTAAAGTTTCTGTTCATTTCTTCTCCCCTTTTATTGATAGAGTGACTATTTTTCTTCTTGTAAAGTTCTGCCTGTGCTTGATATATCTGGATATTAACCCCTTACCAGATGGGTATTTGGTGAATATGATATCCCAGTCTGTGAACTGTTTTAGTTTCTTGGTCACCATTTCATTTGAGGTGAAGAGTTTTAGTTTCATATAGCCCCGTATGTGTATCTTTGCTTCCAATTGCATTGTTAGTGGTGTTTTATCTTTGAAGATACCTTTATTTGGATATTGTAGAGGATTTTTCCTAAATTTTCTCCAACTTACTTTATGGATTCAGGTCTGATATACAAATCTTTGTTCCAGTTTGATCTGACTTTTCTGCATGGTGTTAGACAGAGGTTAAATTAATTTTTTTCACCAGTAGCTGTCCAGTTTTCCCAGCACCACTTGCTGAAGAGGTTTTCCATCCTGCATTTCATGTTTTTCTGCCACTTTATCAAAGATTAAATGATCATGTGTTTTAGAATGTATGCCAAGATACTCAAATCTATTTTATAAGTCCACAGTTCTGTATTTGCTCCAATACTGTGCTGTTTTGTTTTAATTGATTCTGCTTTGTAGTACAGTTTGAAATTGGGAAAGGTGATTCCTCCCATCTTCTTTTTCCCAAGGATTGCTATAGCTCTCTGTTGGAGTTTATTCCTACATACAAATTTCAGAAGTGTTTGGTCAATTTCTTTGAAATGTCATGGGTATCTTTATAGGGATCACATTGAATCTGTATATAGCTCTAGGGAATATTACCATTTAGACATTTTTAAATCTCCTAAACCCTGAGCAGGGAACGTGTTCCAATTTCCTCTTTTATTTCTTGAAGCAGCATTTTCTAGTTTTCTTTAAACAGGTTCTTTACATTATTAGTTAAATTGAGTCCTAGGTATTTAATTTTCTGTGACACAACAATTGTGAGTGTGATCTTTTTCTTAATATCCCTTTCTTATATTTTGTTATCTGTATATAGGAAAGCCACTGACTTTTGGGTACTGATTTTGCACCCTGCCACTCTACTATTATCTGTTGTTTCTAGGAGCTCTGTAAGCATTCATCAGAAAAAAAGAAAGGACCCACATAAATAACCTGACTTCACAGATAAAAATCTTAGAAAAAGACCAACAAAAGGAGCTCAGCCAAATCAGAGAGAAGGAAATAATAAAAGTTAGAGTGGAAATCTATGAGCTGAAAACCCGAAAAAACAATCCAAAGATTAATGGAACCAGAGCTGTTTCTTTGAAAAATAAACAAGATCAACAAACTACTTGCAATACTCATAAGTAAAGGAAATAAGAGAATGAACCCTAATAAATGGAAATAGAAATGAAAAAGGGAACATCACGACAGAAACCAAAGAAATCCAAAAGATCATCAGAGATTATTTTGAGAGTCTTTATGCCAGGAATCAAGAGAATCTGGAGAAAATAGACACATTCCTGAAACTTATAGCCTCCCAAGGATGAAACAAGAAGACCTGCAATATCTGAATAAGCCTATTGATGAAGGACACCTAAAAGCCTCTGCATCTGCCCTGAATTGTCTCCTGCAGATCACTTTGTAGATAGGGGGTAGTTTGAATGTGGCAGTTTATCTGACCATGTATTCTGTACTGGCTGGTATAAATATTCTCTCATGCTACCACAAGCATCGTGGGACTAGCTAAATCTTACCAGCATTTTTGCCTGGCCACGATGGATCTCTAAGTAATTAGACCAGAGAGAAATGCTGCTTGCCTCCAAGCAAGCAAGCATGGCTCCCTGATAACTCAAAGGCAACTAAAATACAAAACTACCATGAAGTAGACGACACTCTTGTGAAGGCTTGGAGAAATATTTAATTGGCATTAGTATAATCTTTGGTACAGAGACATGCCATATTAGAAACACCCTTCTCCACCATATAAAGGCATTTCCAGGCAGATCTTGGCTCAAGATATTAGGTGAGGTGCTGGGAGAAATTACCTGAGGGCAGTGACCATTCCTGCCAGGGACATTACATTTAGCTTACAGCTCCTACCATCTCTACTAGGAGACTTTGAATTAGCTCTGGATCCTTTTTAAACAGCCAGAAGGTCTCCTGAAGTTGCTACATTTCTATAGAGCTATTTTCCTGTTTTCATCTCTAGATAGCCCAGCCCAGAATGGGCTGGGCTGGGAGTTTGGGCGGATTTCTAGCTATAAAAAAAGCTGCAAGAAGAAAGAAGCCCCCTTTTTTTCTGCCCTTTTGCCATTTCGGCTTCCCTTGGTGTTTCGCTTCTCTGTCCTCTCCATTCTCTGTTGGGCCACAACACGTGGTGGCAGCCATCTTGGCCTACACGTGGCTGGGGCCTAGCTGGGAACCCAGAGTCCAGAGGTTTCCCCTGCTCTTGGATTGTATACCTGAACCTGTGATAAGTAAATCCTTTGAAAACTGCAGTGGATTCCTGAGCTTTCATCCATTCCCTGCTGGCTTTGGAGGTATAAGGGAACTCGCTTCCTGGCACTGTTGTGGACCCTGGCTGCATCCCCCGACGGCCTATCAACATCGAGGAAATTGAAACCGTACTTAAAAAGTCTGCCCAAACACAAAATCCCTGGTACACATGGATTCACTAGTGAATTCTTCCAAACCTTTAATATAATCTACTGCCAGTCCTTTTCAAGCTCTTCCAGGAAATAGAAGAAACAGAGACTCTCCCAACTAGCTTCTACGAGGCACATATCATCCTGATACCCAAATCTGACAGAGACAACACAAAAAAAAAACTACAGACCAATCTCCCTGAAGAACACAGATGCTAAGATCTTAAACAAAATAATATCAAACAGAAGTTAAAGACTCATCAATGACTCACCACATCATGACCAAGGAGGATTCATCCCTGGAATGCAAGGATTGTTCAACATTCGCAAGTCAATGAACATAATACATCATATCAATAAGAGAAAATGATCTCTTTGACTCCACCGTTCTCCCTGCATTAACATACGCCTCAGAGACCTGGGCCCTACGAAAGCAGGATGAGAATGCTATTCGGGTCTCCCAGAGAGGAATCGAAAGAGCTATGCTTGCAATATCACGCCTCACTCAAGTGAGAGAAGGAATCGGAGTTCTGACCTCCGTCGCTATTCCAGAATCAGGGACACTCTCTCATTTGCCAAGGCATCGAAAATCAGATGGGCTGGACATGTAATGCGATTTGGAGACAACCGCTGGACTAGAGCTGTTACCGAATGGATCCCACGGGATGTCAAAAGATCACATGGCCGCCCACCTACAAGATGGTCAGACTTCCTTATTAAGACCCTGAAGGAACGGTTTGAGTTTCTTCATATTCCTGAATCAACCAGATGCCATTGGGCTACATTGGCACGTGATAGGGTCCAATGGAAATGTTACTGGCGCCCGCTCGAGCAAATTGATGAATAACGGGATTCAAGTGATCAAGTGATCAATAAGAGAAAAAAAAACATATGATCACACTGTTAGACTCAAAGAAAGCATTTGACAAAATCCAACATCCTTCTTGATAAAAACACTCCGAAAATGGGAATTGAAGGAACATTCCTCAATATAGTCAAAGCCATGTATCAAAAGCCCACAGCAAGTATCATTCTCAATGGGGAAAAACTGAAAGCCTTAACCCTAAGATGGTGGACAAACAAGATTGACCAATCATATCACTTCACTCTCATCACTTCTGTTCAATATAGTACTGGAAGTACTTGCCATAGCCATCATAGAAAAAAAGATATTAAGAGGATACAGATATGCAAGGAAGAAGTCAAACTATCACTATTTGCGGATGACATGACTTTATACCTAGAAAACCCTAAAATTTCTACATTTTAGTATTTCTATGATTTCCTTTCTTTTCACTCACCATTCACATTTGATAGTTCTGCAATGCCTACTGGTTTTGACTTTATCATGTTAATTTCCCTCCATTTGTATTGCTACCAGCTTTCTATATCACTGTTATTGATCACTAGTCTTCATACTTTCACTCTTAGAATCATTTTTGATACTGATATATAATCATAGAGTCCATTTTAGGTTGGGGATGCAAAGCTTACACTTTCTTCAATGTTATATTGAGTTCAAACATCCTCTGTCGTTTGGGGGAAATAATATTTATATGTTCAGAATGGAGAAAAGAAACTCTCAAAATCACATTACCCAATGCTAATTTCTTGTTATTCACCACTGCTTAAATTTTACAACTCAAAAACTTTCATGAAGAAACTCAATCAAAAATAACTCCTCCCAACATAGTCACTCTTATATAACCCTAATTCCCTAACATAGTTTCTTACCATAATCAATATGTATTCATATTCTTTCTTATTTGGTTGTTTATTTTGTTGACTCCCTAACTAGAATACATATTCTATTAAAACAATTATGCAAAAGTTGTTATACATTTCTAAAATGTCAAATGATGTTAAATATCATGTGCTCAGTACCTATTTAATGAGTGAAAGTAGAACCAAAGTACACACTTTGTTTTATGATTTTGGGGAGCTGGGTTGGGTAGAGACCTGATGGTCATTGAATTTTTGTATTATGCATCACTTCATCAGTGCTCTGGGGACTATATTGTGCTGAAGATGAAACATAGACCTTCCACATGCATAGCATGTACTCAGACATTTAAGCTGTCTTATTAACTTTCCCATTTAAATTTAGAGGGGAAATTATGGTGCCTTGACAATTTAAATTTGCATTACTACTAGACTTTAATATTATCTGTTATTTTTAATTACTGTTTATGTTAGTTTTCCTTATCTAGACTTTAATTTTCCTTGTCTGAAAATCCTACAAAATGAAATAGATTAGTACATTGATGTAAAAATATATTTAAATATTACACTTATTACTTTCATAACTTTTACTTTCACTTTGTATGACTTCATTTATAATGTAATATTGAATATGTTGAACTCGGAAGGAGATTTTTAGTCTTATTGCATCTAAATACAAAAAATGACCTCAGGTACCCTGCATATTGCTCAAGTAAGAGAAGATATGCCTAGACTGTGTGAGAACATATGTTCTTATTTAATTTATTGAAATAAAATTTATGCTTTAATAGAAATTGAGACCTAAATTAGATGGCTTGGAGAGAGACATAAGCAATATGCAAACAAAAAATGTGGATTATAAATTCCTTTAAATCTTTGTTAAGTGTCATATTTTCTTTTAAATCTTTGCATGCTAGGAATACCTACGAAGTGCAATCTTGCTCAGAGATCAGCATCAATATAGCACTCTATCATGTCAACTCATAAATGTGCTCTTTACTTAATATTTACTTCATTAAAGTGGTGTGATGATTGTGTTTTGGTTATTTTAGTATGAGTTGTTTTTGGGAAGGCACATGGTAGTTCCTAGGTCAGGAGCACTAGAGTGCTAGTGCTGAGACAACCACAGTTAATGGGAATCAAATCCAAATATTAGGCTACAGAAAAGGAAGACATGTTTTAAGCCACTTTAGGCAAATCCTTCTACTCCTTTAGCCATTTGAAAATAGAACATTTTAAAATAGTAAATTGGCAAACATATGACCCTGTGACTTTGTAAGAAAATTAATAAAGCATTCAGTTCCAAATAAACAAGTTCAAAGAAGATAAATTTATGCTTCTCAGTTTTTCACAAATTTTTTAAGAATGCATGACATTTCTAAAAAGTGTAAAAGTGACTCTTATGTATTTCCATATCTAAGAAAACTCACAGACATGTTTAAGTGCTATATTAAAATGTACTAAGTTCAGCAGATCAAGAAATGTGACATGGTTTGGAAACTCTTAGTTTTGGATAATGTGCATTTTTGCTTGTTACATATGCATGCATATCTTATGCATGTTTAATATATTTAATATTTGACACAGATTTTCATGTAACATCTGTTTACTAGATTCTCTATTTGACAGAGTGTATGAAAATTTCCCCAAGTTTCAAGAAGGGATTTGCAACCACATAAAATAAAAAATGAGGCTCTTTTTTTAATTTTGGTCAGACACCCCCCCCCCAAAAATCTGTATTTACAGTCATTGCTTGCTTGTTTGTTTTGGATTTGGAGCCACATCTGTCAGTAATCAGGGCTTACACCTGACTCAGAGCTCAGGGACCACATCAGCAGGATGTGAAAGACCATATCAGGGGTCAAAACTGTGTCAACAATGTGAAGCATACGCCTTGCCCACTTCAGCATTGCTCTAGCTCTCAAGAGAATTTCTGAAGGACATTACTTTGTATTTAATTGTAGTTAATTCTAAAGTGAAAAATAAAATGGTTTAGAAGAAATTGAAGTTTGCACATGGCTATCATCAATAAATTAAGGCATTCTTAGTAACAGAAAGTTTAAGGGGCTGGACTCATTGAACAGTGGGATCACTCCTGGAATGCCTCAGGATACCATATGAGTTCAAAGAATGAAATCTGAGTCAGCATGAGTAAGAAAAAATTTCCTATCTACTGTACTGTATCTCTAGCCTCTTAAACATTATATCATTTCAGTAACAGTTACCTCCTATTTTATTTCAGAAACATATAAATAAAAAGTAGATAGTCATGGTGAATATATTAGTATTGGAATCTGTAATTCTGTCATATATATGCACATTTATAAAAGCATATATACATCTATACACATATTTATACATGTAATCAGTTATGTATATATATGGCAGCAAAATACATAGCAGTAAAATAAGATACAGAGGCTAATTTTCCAAATTTTTGACATTTATTATTTAGTCAATCACATATTTCTCATTATTTTGCTGAAAATATACTTTCTTTGGTTTCACCTTATCCCGCCATTTCCTATTGTACTTCTAATATTACTTTCTTATTATCACAAAACTGTGAAAACAACAATAGCGCATGATAGGAGATATTTCTATGATAAATAAAAAAGCAAAGAAATGATATATATATGAACAAAGTTAATCACCATTCATAATGTAGCCTCTATTAGATGACTGATAATCACCATCATCAAGTTTTTATTATTTATTAATTTATCATTTGATTTGTTTGTGTGCCACTCCAGCCAGTGTTAGGGTTTGCTTCTGACTCTTCACTCTTGAATCACTCCTGGCTAAGGGAACCAAATAGGATGTCAGGGATCAAGACTGGGTTGGCCTCATGCAAGGCAAATGCCCCATGCACCGTATTATCACTCTGGCTCCCTATTTAATTTATTTTATTGAATCACTGTTAATTTACAAGTTATAAAGTAATTCATAATTGAGTTTTATGTTAAATGTTTCATAATTGTTTCAAGGTTGACATAGGTAAAATTTTTCAACACCAATCCTTTCACCAGTTCCCATTTCCCTCCTCTGGTGTCTTCAGTTTCCTCCACTCTCACAACACCTGCCTCTATTGTAGGCATCTTTGTCCTTACAGTCCTCAACACAAACACTTTACATGAAAACTTCAAAAGTCTCCATAAGAATTGACATTTTAAATTATATGTAAATGATTATGTTTATCACTTGATCACTTGAATCCCCGTTATTCATCGATTTGCTGGAGAGGGCACCAGTAACATTTCCATTGGACCCTAAACGTGCCAATGTAGCCCAATGGCATCTGGTTGATTCAGGAATATGAAGAGCCTCAAATTATTCCTTCAGGGTCTTGACAAGGAAGTCTGACCATCATGTAGGTGGTTGGCCACGTGATCTTTGACATCCCGTAGGATTCAGTCAGTAACGGCTCTAATCCAGCGGTTGCTCCAAATCGCACTACATGCCCAGCCCATCTGATTTTCGATACCTTGGCAAATGAGCCAGCATCCCTGATTCTGAAATAGTGACGGAGGTCAGAACTCTGGATTCCCTTCTCTCACTTGAGTGAGGCGTGATATCGCAAGCATAGCTCTTTTCGATTCCTCTCTGGGAGACCCGAATAGCATTCTCATCTTGCTTTTGTAGGGCCCAGGTCTCTGCATGTTAATGCAGAGAGAACGGTGGAGTCAAAGAGATGTGCCCGGAGCCGGAGGTTCTTTGTCCTTTTAGCTATTAAATTACTTCCATGCCTTTGAAAGCATTCCATGCTGCTCTCTTCCTCCGGCGCAGCTCAGGTTGTAGGTCGTTCATCATGTTGATTTATCGACCTAGGTACACATAACTGCTGCATTCAGAGATGTTTATACATATATAAACATATATATGTATATATATATATCAATCCAATAAATAAGTTGAATATGAACAGGAGAGAGCTTAACAGGCTAGATCTCACACTGTGCATGTGGGAAACCCATGTCTAATGCTTATTTCCCTCTTACTGAAATAGCCCCTAACATTTGAGCAACACACAAGTGCTGAGCCATAAGTAGCTCCTAAGCATCACCAGGTATAATCCATAGACTAAAATAGAAACGAAAAACGAAAAAGAAATAAGCTATATAGGGGGACGAGTGATAGCCCAGCAGGTAGGGCATCTGCCTTGCACCACGACCAGGTCATGCTGGCCTCGGGTTCGATCCCCCGGCATCCCATATGGTTCCCCAAGCACTGCCAGGAGTAATTCCTGAGTGCCGAGCCAGGAGAAACCCCTGAGCATTGCCGGGTATGACCCAAAAAAAGGAAAAAAAAAAGCTATATAGTAGTTCTTTCTACTTGGAGCATAGAAAACTAGCAAAAATTTTAGATAAAAATTTCATCTCTATTAAGATTAAAAATACAAAAAATATATTAAATTTAAGTACATAATAATACACTATATTGTCACATAGAAAGTAGATGTATAGAATACCCTTTAAATAATAGTAATACTGGTATGCCTTAAAAGTTTTTAATGTTCTTTATATGCAATAAGAAATGTGTATCCCTATATATAAAATCTACCATGATATTATTTTCTACTTATTTCATTAAAATAAATAATCTACTTGAAAAACTTTGTTCATTAAGCATCTCAACACCTAGTGGTGAATATGAATGATACATTATCATCATCTAACAGATTTCGAAAAATGCTATTCTTTAGTGAAAAATGTACTTATGGGGACCAGAGCAATGGTTCAGAGGGTAGGGTATATCCCTTGCATGTGGCCAACCCAGGTTCGATTCAGGGCAACCCTTATGGTCCCTGGCACAGTGCCAGGTGGAATTCCTGAGTGAAGAGTCTGGAGTAACCCCAGAGCATTGCTGCGTGTGACCCAAAAAGCAAAAAAAAAAAAAAAGTACAAATGTGTCAGAGCACTAAAAAAAAAAGAAAGAATGAAAGAATACGTATAACTAATAAATGGATAAGTAGATTCCCTTTTTAACTAATGTAATTTAATGAGATATAGCTCTTAACTTTCAATCAACCTTAATATAGAATTATTCAAAATAGCTTTCTGTGGAATATTTTAAAGCTGGAATCATAGCCTTTTGCATTTTATTCTCTTGGTAATGATTCTCTTATTTAGAACTAAAAATTTTAAGCAATTTTTTTGAATCTCGGGCATTTGGTCCATTTTATTATAAAACTTTTATATTAACTAAGATTTGTCTAGGTTGTCAAGGGAATTTACCAATTTATGTCAATCATTAGAGTTCATAATTAAGAACAATTCATTTTTAAGATTTTATATAAAATTTGAAGCTTTCTGTGGCAGAAAAAGAAGAAACTATGTCTTAGACACATTCCATCTATAATTAATACAATGTCTTAGAAATAACATTAAAAATATGAAATATGGGGCCGGGCGATAGCCCAGTGGGTGGAGCATTTGTCTTCTGCACTGGCTGGCCTGTGCCGACCTGGGTTCGATCCCCGGCATCCCATATGGTCCCCTAAGCACAGCCAGGAGTATCTCCTGAGTGCAGAGCTAGGAGAAACCCCTGAGCATTTGCTGGGTGTGATCCAAAAAGCAAAAAAAAATATGAAATAACTTTTTTATATATTATTTCAAATTATACTCATCATTCAATACCATGACACTAATAAAATATCTTGACTCAACATATAAATATCAATATATAATAAAATTTATATAAGAACCTCCGGCTCCGGGCACATCTCTTTGACTCCACCGTTCTCCCTGCATTAACATACGCCTCAGAGACCTGGGCCCTACAAAAGCAGGATGGAGAATGCTATTCGGTCTCCCCAGAGAGGCATCGAAAGAGCTATGCTTGGAATATCACGTCTCACTCAAGTGAGAGAAGGAATCGGAGTTCTGACCTCCGTCGCTATTCCAGAATCAGGGGCTTCTGTCTCGTTTGCCAAGGCATCGAAAATCAGATGGGCTGGACATGTAATGCGATTTGGAGACAACCGCTGGACTAGAGCTGTTACGAATGGATCCACGGGATGTCAAAAGATCACGTGGCGCCCACTACAAGATGGTCAGACTTCCTTGTTAAGACCCTGAAGGAACGGTTTGAGTTTCTTCATATTCCTGAATCAACCAGATGCCATTGGGCTACATTGGCACGTGATAGGGTCCAATGGAAATGTTACTGGCGCCCACTGGAGCAAATCTATGAATACGGGATTCAAGTGATCAAGTGATCAAGAATAAATTTTAATTGTCACGGTGTCATTTTTTTATAGTAATGAGCAAGTTTGGAAATCAAATTTATATGAATAATGCAGAAGTGAACTTACAGTTGAAAAGAAAATGTTGAGTGAAAAACCAAAACCAACATCACCAAGAAGGAATGGTTCTAAGTTCATTCTTATAGTACAAACATAAAGACCTAATCATAAAATGAACGACCACCACAGCATCTGAAGCTCTCACTATGAAAATTCACCAGAGGACATTCAGTATATCAGGTAGATTTGACAAAGTGGAATACAAAAACGCTGACAAGTTGAGAGGTAGGGATGGCTTCCCTTGTGTTTAGAAGAGACACACAAGCACATCACTGGTATCACCTTGTCTTCCCATTGTTCATTGATTTGCTCAAGCAGGCACCAGTAATGTCTCCATTCATTGGGAATGAGCTCCACAATTGTTACTGTTTTTGGCATATTAATACACCACGGTAGCTTGCCAGGCTCTGCCTTGGCTCTGTGTTCACCCCCATGGGTCCCAGTCTTTTTCTGTGTCAGACCATCAACCATCCAGGGCCCATGGGGTAGAGCCCCTGGGTGTGGATAATCCTGTCTCCTGCCTGCCACCTGCCAACGCAGCCGCGGGCACCACAGTTACACCCTGCAACATCTCACGGGGCAGGATAAGCACATAGAAGAAGAAAACATACCATCAACTCAATGCTATACATAAAAGCCCCTATATGGAAGGAAGGTGCTAAAATAAAGTGTTCTACATAATTTCTAACTTTATATTACCAATCAGTAAGTTGAGTATGACAAAGTGAAACCTCCTGAGAAGGATAGGAGTGGCCATTTCAAGAACATTTTCCACAGTGCTGAGAGGAAAGGATTTTATGATAATTCAGCTTTTGAACTTACACTAAATATCAAAATGTCTCTTGGAGCTTTTTAAGATCAATTATAAATGTTACCTCAGAAACTCAGAAAATAATAAACTATTTCTTGTGATCATAATTATTATTTACTATAAAAAACTTTATGCCATTAAACTAGAGAATATAGTAAAAAAATGGATACATATTTGTAACCATAAAATAGCCCATATCTATATGAAGAGATAGAAAAATTAATAAAACTATCATGAGTAGGAAACAAAATAAAACAGTAATATAAAACACTCCCAAGAACAAAAAGTTCATATTCACATGGGGTTCACTAGTGATCTCAGTCAAATTTTCCAAGAGATTAATTCCCCACATCTCCAAGTTCTCCAAAAATATTTAAGAGTGAGTCCTTTAACAGTTTCTATAATGCTAGCATTGCTCTAGTGCTAGATAATAAATTAAATTCTTGTTTTAAAGCAAATATCATATTTTAGAATTTATTAATTATATTGCTATTAATTATATATTTTATTAGGGTCATCATTTTTGCTTTTGGATGAAATAAAGAGAAAACCCTAATATTACACCAAAAACACTCTTAGAAATCTGAATTTGGGAGTGAAGACATTGCACATACAGATATTAAAATTATATAAGATTAGGATCAACTATTAAATCACTAAAATGGGAGGGAAAAAGAAAGCCCACCTTCAGTTTTCATCTATATCCAAGTGTCATTCAAATTTTGATTAAAATATGAGTTCTTCTAGGGTGCACAAGGTTTGTTTTTTCAAATATTTATGCCAGTTGCCTTTGCAGAGGCATTATGAAATCAGTAATGAAGTATGTCAAATCTCCATAATATATACTCATAAGTATTGGTTGAATACTTAAAAAATAATGAATATAGTGTGCTCAAAACTTTATTTTGATAATTAACCAAATTCATAACTGTTGGTGATCTTGAGAAAATGGAACTAACATCAATTTCAGAGAGGTATTTTCCAAAATATTTATTTGATTAATGAACTTCAAAATGTTTTGATTGGGGCCAG
>JAJIBD010014254.1:0-38922 GCA_021461705.1 Cryptotis parvus
AGGAGTAATTCCTGAGTGCAGAGCCAGGAGTAACCGCTGAGCATCGCCGGGTGTGACCCAAAAAGCAAAAAAAAAAAAAAAAAAAATTATTCTTGGGAGACTCACAGACATGGGGCAGAGCTGCTACTGGCTCTCCCTGTGCCCAGCCGCTCAGGTGGCGCCCAGGAGGGATGGCGGGTTCTAGCCCTGGCCGGCCACTCTAGCAGAGCCTTGCAACAAAGCCAGAAGACCCCCCACTCCATGAGGGCCTCCATTTTCCACATCGGGACTTCCCTCTCATCAGAACTCCACCCAGCAGACCAGCCTATCACAGCCCGGCTCATCGCTGCCAGGAGTAACTCCTGAGCATTGCCGAGTGTGACCCAAAAAAGAAAAAAATATATATTTTTTTACATAAGTCACAGTGTCGATTAAACGTTTTAAAGAGATTAAAAACACAAACCTCCCATTCCTCCACCTCCAATTCAGAAGACGTGGCTGCAAGCTCTCAACCACCACAGCCAGCAACCCCGAAGAGAGACACTCCGGACCCACAGTCTTAGATAATACTGGAAGTTAGGAACAGGTCCTTCCCAGGATCTTTCACATTTATACACTGTATACAGTTCTAGGTAGATTCTAGCCCTGGACCATCATCCCAGTGAGCCTAGCAAGAAGCCAGGGAAACCCCACACCATGAGGTCAGTCATTCTGAACATCCGGACTCCACAGCTCCTCAGAGCTCCACCTAAGAGAAAAGCAGATCTCTCCCTCTTGAGGTTCATAAGTAAAGCTCGAGATGACAGCCTTCTACTGAGAGTGTACCACCTACATGGCAGAGCCTGGCAAGCTACCCGTGTTGTATTTGATATGCCAAAAACCAGTAACAATTATAGACCTCATTCCCATGACCTGAAGGAATGGTTTGAGGCTCTTCGTGTTCCTGGAGCAAGCAGATGACCCTGGGCTACACTTGCTTGCGACAGGATGTATGAATATGTTACTGGTGCCCACTCGAGCAAATTGATGAACAATGGGAAGACAAGTGATACAAGTGATTATTGGGAGTGAGTAGGTACCACTCGGAGTACATGCCTTGCATGCAAGAGGCCCAGGTTCAATTCCTGCTATCACACAGGGTCTCCCAAACATCACTAGGAGTAGCCTCTGAGCAATGGTAAGTGCCCCCAAATCAAAGGTACCAAAAAAGACAGATAGTACAGGAGATAAGGCACTTGCTCTTACATGTGCTCAACCCTGGTTTGATCCCTAGTATCACAAATGGGCCCCTTAGCACTGCCAGAGGTTATTCCTGACAGCCAGGTATGGCTCTGAGCAAGGATGGATGCTCAGGGACCACTCCAGGATAGGGGCCACGTATGCTGGGATTCAAACCACTGTTGCAGCCCGTGCTGCGTGCAACATGAGTGCTACTCATTTTGTTATTTAATTATAGAAAGATTAGATAAATGGTTAAAAGAAGATACACCTTATAAATCAGGGAACATTTAGGTGATAAATACCCAATATTTTTTTTGGGGGGTTAGGGATCCAGCGATGCTCAGGGGTTATACCTGACTCTGCACAAAGAACTTTTTTAAACTTTTTGGGTCACACCTGGCAACGCTCAGGGATTACTTCTGGCTCTTCACTCAGGAATTACTCCTGGCGGTGCTCAGGGGACCATATGTGATGCTGGGGATTGAACCGGGTCGGCTGCGTGCAAGGCAAACACCCTACCTGCTGTGCTATTGTTCCAGGCCCCTACACTCAGAAACTTCTACTCGTGGTGCTTGGGGGACCCTATGGGATACCAGGTCAGCCCCATGTAAAGCCAATGCCCTACCCGCTGTACCACTGCTCTGGCCCTCAAATACTTTTTATTCCCTTTGCTCTATTTTTTTTTTTTTTGGGTCACACTCAGCAATGCTCAGGGGTTACTCCTAGCTCTGCACTCAGGACTTACTTCTGGTGGTGCTCAGGAAACCATATAGGATGCCGGGGATTGAATACAAGTTGGCTGTGTGCAAGGCAAAAATCCTACCCCCTGTGCTATATTGGTTTGGGCCCTCAAATACTTTAATAGTTTTAAAATATACTTTTAAAAAAATTATTTTTGGGTCACACCTGGCAAGGCTCAGGGGTTTCTCCTGGCTCTGCACTCAGGAATTTCTCCTGGCGGTGCTCGGGAGGACCATGTGGGATGCCAGGGGACCGAACCCGGGCCGGCAGGGGCCGTCAGCGTGCAAGGCAAAAGCGCCCTACCAGCTGGGCTATCGCTCCGGCCCCAAGTTTTAAAATATACTTTAAAATATTCAGGGGGCCAGAGCGATAGCCCAGTGGGTAGGGCATTTGCCTTGCATGCGGCCGGCCCATGTTGGCCGGGTTCGGTCCCCGGCATCCCATATGGTCCCCCGAGCACCACCAGGAAGCCAGGAGTAATTCCTGAGTGCAGAGCCAGGAGAAACCCCTGAGCATTGCCGGGTGTGACCCAAAAAAGCAAAATAATAATAATAATTAATAATAATAATAATATAAATATTCAGGGGCCAGGACATAATACAGTGGTTAGGGGTCACTAACATGTCAACCCAACACTTGATCCCCAACACTACATGGTCCACTGGGAATCACAGGGTGCCCTGGGAGCTCCTGGGTACTGCCCTAGGTGGCCTGAGCAATGCCTAGAACCGAAGGCCCCAGCATTAGATTGCTGGGCTTAATTAAGCTTTAATTATGCATTAAGCCACTGGCCCAGTTGGCCAGAGAATCTTTGATGGGGCCCTCGGTGCTTCCTGAGTACTGCTTGGTGGGGGAGGAAAAAATAAAATAAATGCACCCCTTCAATACTAGGCACATAGTCTGCATTCAGTAAGCTGTGGTTCTCGTGATTAGGATGTCCTGGTATCCAATGAGCTAGTGTAGAGTTTTCAGTTCTTGGGCAGGGCTCCTGGCTCTTGTGCTCGGGGGAACAGACGGGGTGCTGGGGATTGAATCCGGGTTGGCTATGTACAAGGTGAACACTGTCTGTTGGACTAACGTTCTGGTCCCTAACAGTGGTAACAAACTTGACCAACTGTACCGTGTCTCACGGCGCTGTCTGTATCCTAATGACTGTCTTCTAGCTCCAACCTAAATGAAGCATTCCCAGGCTGAGTAGACAGTTCCAGGCTTCCTGCACAAGGGGTGCTTGACCTGACCTCTGCGGAGTCTGACTCAAGGTGGGGACCTACTTCCTTTCCAGGGATGCCACCATGGTGCCACTTGGTGAGGAAAACCGTGGGCAGTATCTGCTGCATATGTACATACACACACAACCTAGAATTTCTAAGAAACTCATGAAGTTTTGGAGGATGTTTGACAGTCCCATAAAAGCAAAACGTTTGTACCATCCTAGATGGGCATCTATCAAATATCAGCAGTGTCCTAAGTGCGTACCGAACACTTGTTCCTTTTATTTTTATTGATTTAGCTTTTTGAGTCCCGTCCAGCAATGCTCAAGGAATTACTCCTGGCAGTGCTCAGGGGGACCATATGGGATGCTGGGAATCGAACCTGGGTCAGTCACGTGCAAGGCAAACGCCCTCCCTGCTGTGCTATCGCCTCCAGCCACACACTCATTCCTTTTGGAGATAGACTTCAGAGGTTAAGTGACTTATCAAAGTGGCACAGACACTACCTGGTGGTGCGGGCACTGGAGCTCTCTGTCTCCACGCACGTGAGATGACAGCACACACGCTGAATAGAGCCCCATCCTGACAGGCCTTGGCAGGTGCAATAGATCACGACACACAGAAGGAAACCCTTCCTGTAGTCTAACCTCCATTCTTTCTACTAAAATCCCAGCCTGCATCTGGTCCCCTGACCACCACCTGGCGTGACTCCCAAGGGACAGGTCAGGGGTAGCCCTTGAGCACTGCTGGGTGTGGCCTCCCAAATAAATCTGTTCTTATATCTCAGCCAGTCTAAGGCAAGGTGCCCCTTTGTCGAGAGCTCAGGTAGGAGAATTAGGGAGCTTCTCTGGCAGAGCCTTGCTGAGCTCGGATGAGGAAGCCTCAGTAGTCAGGGTCCCTTGGGTCTGCCCCCCAGTGATGAATCTAAAAGATGATTAGAAGGAAAGGAAATGGAATCAGAAGCCAAGTAGAGAGAGTACCAGCAGACCTAGGAGTGTGGCCTAGAGGATGTCTGGGAGACCACAGCCTGCGTGCTGGGACTGGGACAAGGAGGCAGGGTGCCCAGGCCCAGCGCCAGCAGTCCTCACAGCAGAGCAGGGAGGGAGCTCGCCTTGCACACAACCAATCAGGTTCAATCCCGGCATCCCATTTGGTCTCCTGAGCACCACCAGGAGTAATTCCTGTGTGCAGAGCCAGGAGATGATCATCGCTCATCATCGCCAGGTATGGCCCCGATGTTTTATTTATTTGTTTTTTTGGGTCACACCGGCAATGCTCAGGGGGTTACTCCTGGCACTGCTCAGTAGACCATACGGGGTGCCAGGAATCAAACCTGGGTTGGCTGCGTGCAAGGCAAATGCCCTACCCGCTGTGCTATCCCTCCGGCCCCCAATGATTTTTTTAAAGGGTACTCTATGGAAAGGCACAGCTGAGTGTTCATTCCTACCCCAATCCTGCCTCACACCAACTTACTCGGGACCAACCAGGCCGCCTACTCTGGGGTATGGCACTCAGAGATGCCCAAGCAAGAATAATCTGGCATGGAAAAGCCTGGGACCCCAGGGATAGGTCCAGAGCTCTTTCTCTCAACATGAGAGCCAAGAGGACAACTGGGGCTGAGCCTGAGGGTAGCAGATTGGGGTGGGGAGCTGTCTTGCCTCCTTCCTTCCCTCCATCATCCTTCCCACTCCTCTTCCCTGTTAGAGTCCAGGCATGGACAAGATGCTCATGTTGGCTTCCCCTTCCTTCCCGCTAGACAGGAGAGGGTTAAAGGCATGGTATGGGCAAGCTATAAATTTCCCATCAGTGTGGGGAGAGTAGGACTGTTGGCAGGGAGGGGGCTGGGTTGGGGGGGGGGGGAGCTGGGAAAAGCCAGGAGGTTGTCTCTAGGTAACAATAAACACTGCGAGCAAGGAGCAGCTGTTACACCTCTCTCTGCATCACAATGCTAGAATAACACTAATAAACCAGTGCGCCCGATGCGCAGGCGGACACGCACCAGGGCTGCCCTGGCCGCGGGTCAGGGCACTCTGTGTTAGCACACACACACCATCAGGGCTTGGAGCCACCCAGAGGAGGCTGAGCACTGGGAAGAGAGTCCAAGGCATCCTGATGGCATTTGGATCCTGATGGCCTTGACTGATAAGAGTTCAAATGGGGTCACTCGTTGTTGGGAGGACAGAGAGTGGGAGTGGGAGAGAGAGAGGAGAGACAGAAAAGAGCAGGCTGTAGGGACTAGCCAACTACTCACCATTACCAATGTCTGCTCAGACTGATGGGGTGGCCAGGAGTGGAGCTGGTTGAGGGTAGGCGGAAGAAAAGGGGGACAAGGAGCAGGGAGCACGTGGCCTGCGTGAGGTTTCTTCACTTTCGGGCCTGAACTCACACCTGCCTCCTTCCCGCCTGGCGCCCTGGCTCCCTGTCACAGCTTCGTCACTGTCATAACACTGCTCTCTTGCCCCAGCCAGGTGCCACACTGGCTCAGCTTGAGACTGAGCCACGTTATGGGGGTGCAAGCGGGGGCCCTGGGCCTCCTGGCGCTGCTGGGAAGGCTCTGGGTGCGGCTGGTCCTGTCTCCCTCCACAGAGGGGACTTCTCCATTCTCCGGGAGCGCCCCAACAGGGGGACCCCCTCCCCTCAACCGGACACAAAGAGGCAAATGAACACTCAAATTTTGGAGCTGGCCTGGCCCAGCCCATCCTTCTGTCGGTCAGAGGTGGGGGGGTATTTTATTATGTGTCTGGATACAATGCCCCCCCTCACCGAAACAGAGGGCCCGGCCAGGGGTGGCGGTGGGTGAGGTGATCGTGATCTAACTTCTGGTTATTTTCTGCGAGTGTGGCCTCAAACACAGACCCCTAGCACCCCAGAAGGGTGCAGAGACACTTGCCCACTGGGTCTAAGAATGGGGAGGGATTACCCACCCCACAGGTCTGGGCATCTGTGGCCCAAGAGGAAGGTGTGGATGCCCAGAGGCAGCTGTGGCCAGTGACATGCCCAGAGCCAGTGTTTGAAGCTGAGCTTGAAAGCCACAACCTTGGAGAGCTGGCCTGGGGCAGGAGGGGGACCCAGGGGTCTCTCCTTGCCCCATAATCCAGATGAGACACTGGAGAGCTCAGCGTGAAGGGGGAGGTGGGCAAAGTGCACGCTAAAGGGATTAGACCTGCTCCCTCTTATTTCTACCGGGTCACCTCTACTGTGCTGCGGGGCAGCCTCCTCCCTGCCCCCACTTCTCCATCTAGGCAGGCATGGCCCCAAAAGGTTCCCTCTCTCAGAGCCACAGAACTATCCTCCAGGACCCTGCACCGAGGCCGACACAATGAGAAGAGGGAGCAAATGCAGAGTAGGACACCTGGGAAAGCCGCACTCCGGGCACTGGGCCCCACTGGGCATGGGACAGGGTGTGGGTGACCAGACTGTTCCCACTGGGCAAGGGACAAGGCCATAGGTGACCCGGTTGTTTCCGGAGCAGGCATCTGGCTCCTGCTGCTTCCCTTCAGGGCCGCTGTTTCTTCTCCGTGGCCTTTGGTCTGGTCCTCCGAGGCCTGCCTTCCCAACTCCGTGGCTGCAAGTCTAGGCAGGAGGACGAGACAGCACCAGCTCTCGGCAGCCAGCCGGGGCAGCAGCAGACACTGGGGGGGAGGAGAAAAGGGCCCATCAAAACAGGGGTGAGGCTGCACTCCGCAGAGGGCAGGTCATTCTGGGAATCTCGACCCATCCCTCCCTTTTCTCCACGTCTCCCTTTCCCGACCCCAGTTATTTTGTGGAACCTTGGGACGTGGTGGCCATGAACACAGGGGCAGAGGGAAGGGAAACCCTGTTTCTCAAGAAGCATCCAGGGGGAGTCAGGGCAGGAGGCGAAAACACAGTGGGGAGCGCTTGCCTTGCATGTGGCCGACCGGGATTAATCTCCAGCATCCCTGAGCCTACTAGGCTCAGGATGTGATTCCTGAGTAAAGATCCAGAAGTAATCTTTATCTTGTATTTCTGAGTACTACCAGGTGTGGGCTAAAAACCAAACTTCACTTCACTTGATCACTTGAATCCCGTTATTCATCGATTTGCTCGAGTGGGCGCCAGTAACATTTCCATTGGACCCTATCACGTGCCAATGTAGCCCAATGGCATCTGGTTGATTAAGGAATATGAAGAGCCTCAAATCGTTCCTTGGGTCCAAATACAAAATTAAAAAAAACAAACAAACAGAAGAAACCCCACCCAGATGTAGGTTGGCTACTGGGTGGCCCTCTGAGTCTGGGGATCAGACTCTCTGGGTCTGCAGATTACTTGGGCCACCATGATGGGGCTTTCGGGTTCCAGTCTGTGCTTTCGGTGATGCCTGAGGACCATGTGGTGCTGAGGATCGCTGGAGGGTTGGCTGCATGCAAGACAAGTGCCTTCATCTGGGGCCCACCTCCCTGGTCCTGGACAGACCCTTCCTGTGCATACCCGTCTCCCTTTCGCAGACATGAGCAGAGGGGAGGTGAGGCCAAAACAGGCAGTCAGGGAGATCCCCTCGGGTCTATGGTCAGAATGGGGTGAGGCTGTGGGCCCTTAGGGAGCCTCCTTCTGCCCTGCCCAGGCTCTTGGGGGACGGGAATGGGGTGTATGAAGATGAAAGAGGTATTATCAGGGGCTTGGGGAATGAGACTTTCCAAGGTCTGGACCCACCTGCCTGACTCCAACTCAGAACAACAAATGCTGACTTTTCAGGAGTCAGAGAAAGAGCAGAGGGTAAGCACATGCTTGGCAAGTGGCTAATCCTGGCTCAGTCTCTGGACCACAGGCTCATGAGCATCACATCCATGGGCCCTCATGAACCGCCCCCGAGTCTCCTGAGCATTGCCTGGGAAGCCCAGAATGAAAAAGGAAAGTTGACTTTTTTTTTTGTGGGGAAGGTCCCCACAGCCCCTAATGCTCAGGGCTGTGAGCTCCTGGCTTTTAGCTCAGGGATCACCCTGGGTGGTGCTCAGGGGACCATATTAGGTGCCAGGGATTGAACCAGGTCAGGCATGTGTAAGGCAAGATTTCCCGGCCAGGAAATCTGGCAGTTGGGAGAAAGGAAGATAATGCCAGAAATATCAGCTTTAGCAACCTGGTGGATATCTTCCTGCCAGGGCGTCAACAGAGGTACGCCGCTCAAGGTGATGTGCATCAAACCACACAGCCAGTCAGCCGGGGCCTGATTGAGCGCTGGGCACTAATAGTGCCAAGTGGACATGTAGTTGTTTCCGACTCAGCCTTCATGACCCTGGGTTTGTTTGGTTCTAGGTTTGGGGCCACACCTGGTAATGTTCGGGCTTAGTCCTAGCTGTGCTTATGAATCACTTCTGGCAGAACTCAGGAGACCGTGGTGCTGTGAACTGCACCTGGTTACATGCAAAGAAGTACCTTATTTGCTGTACTATGTCTGTTTTTGGGCCATACCCATGATGCTTAGGACTTATTCTTGGCTTTGCCCTCAGGGATCACTTCTGGTGGGCTCCGGGGACGATGTAGGGTGACAAGGACCGAATCCCTATCAGCTACTTGCAAAGTAAGCACCCTATCCGGTATTACTACCGCTCCGGCACTCCCTACATAGGGTTTTAATTCTGACTATTCTAGGTTTAAACATGGAACAAGAAGTATAAGACCATTCCCTTCTCCATTTTTGGTTTAATTTTCTCTTTTTTTTTCCTTTTTGGGTCACACCCGGCGATGCTCAGGGGTTACTCCTGGCTCTGCACTCAGGAATTACTCCTGGCGGTGCTCGGGGGACCATATGGGATGCCAGGGATCGAACCCGGGTCAGAACAGGCCGGCTGCGTGCAAGGCAAATGCCCTACCTGCTGGACTATCGCTCCGGCCCCACATTTTTGGTTTAATTTTCCCTAACCACTTATTAGATTGTAGCAGAGAAATTTGTGTTAAGATCCCAAAAACGGGCTGGAGCGATAACACAAGGTTAAGGCACTCTGCTAGTATGTGGTTATGACGGCAACCCTGATTCAAATTCAGGCACCACATAACCCCCAAATAAAAATACTTCAAAACGGGACGGAGGGGCCAGAGAGATAGCCCAGCGGGTAGGGCATTTGCCTTGCACGCAGCCGGCCCATGCCGCCCGGGTTCGATCCCCGGCATCCCATATGGTCCCCGAGCACCGCCAGGAGTAATTCCTGAGTGCAGAGCCAGGAGAAACCCCTGAGCGTTGCCGGGTGTGACCCCAAAAAAGCAAAAAAAAAAAAAAAACAAAAAAAAAAACGGGACGGAGAGACAGTACAACTCTGGCATCCCATATACCCCCTGAGCATGCTAGGAGTGATTCCTGAGCACAGAGTCAGGAGTAACCTATAACCAGGTGTGGCCCCAAACCAAAACCAGCAAAATTACGGGGCCATAGCGATAGCCCAGCGGGTAGGGTGTTTGCCTTGCACGCGGCCAGCCTGTGCCGGCTTGGGTTCGATCCCCGGCGTCCCATATGGTCCCCGAGCACTGCCAGGAGTAATTCCTGAGTGCAGAGCCAGGAGAAACCCCTGAGCATTGCCGGGTGTGACCCAAAAAGCAAAAAAAAAAAAAACAGCAAAATTAAAAAAAAAAATAAAAACAAATCCTCAAACACCCCCTCCCTCCAAAAAAAAACAAACTCAAAAACAGGGACTGGAGAGATAGTATGGGGGGCTGAGATACATGTCTTACATGTAGCCGACCTAAATTCTATTCCTGCCACATTATAGGGTCCTCTGAATACTGCTGGGAGTGACCCTTGAGCACAGAGCTGAAGTAGCCCCCTAAGCACTGCTGGGTGTGGCCCCCAATCTAGAAAAAAAACAAAAAGGCGGTTAAATATCATAGTTCTAGTTGGAGATTCATTTCTTATGAAGGAACTGGAGCATCTGGTGTATCTTTCTCTCTTCCCAGAATGAGGTGAGATCCCACAATGCTGGACTTTGGCCCTAGAACCGGCCGCACAAGGCAATCGTCCCCAGCAACGCACCTGCTGCCTCTCAGCGCCCCAGGACTCCAAACACGGGCACCCAGCAGAGCCTCTTCCAGCCCCTCCCTTGATTCCACCCACCACCTACCTTCCGCGGTATCCCCAGCAGCTCCAGAACGGGACTCTCCAGGCCCTCCTGTCCACTTCTGGAAAGCGAAGGTTCAGGAGTGAGGCTTTAGGCTCATGCGCTGTACTGCCTGCAGATTATCTCCAGAGCACAAAACTGGCGTCCACGTGTCCAGAATCATCTGTGAACCCTGCACATCTCCCTCGTCCCCTGCCAGTCCACTGGTCATGGCAGCGAACTCTGATCCCCTCTCTCCAAAGACCACCCTCAAGTTTCTGCCATTACCCTCCTCTCACAGCTGACTGGGACAAACCCACCTGGACCGACACCCAGCAAGCCACGAACCTGACCTCAGATTCTGGCTGCAAGTTGGGGCCCCAGACCTCAGTCTAACAGGATGGTTTCCTCTTTTCATTCTTTTTTTTGGGAGGTCCTGGCAGTCGGGGGAGCTGCTGGCACCTCTCTCCGGAGCTTCCCTCCTCCTCCTCACTGTGCTCCATGCCAGAACGCAAAGTGGCCAGTGATTGATGGGCCTGGGTTCCTGGTAACCGCACCCAGCGGCCCAATCCTCCTCCCTTCCCCAATCCCTCCCCTGTCCCTATTCAGAGATCAGATTGTCTCATGTTGGTCCCTGAGGTCCCATTAATTAAAAATACATCCAATTAAATGGCAGGTGAAAACGTGCTATTGGAGCTCTCCACCCCCTGCCCCAGCTTGGTCCCCCACCCCCCTTTTTAGGCTCAGCTGTGCTTTGAGCTGAGAAAAAAAAAAGAGGGAGCGAGGAAGAAAGAGGGAGAGAGAAGAGGAAGACATAGAGGTGAGGGTATGGGGGGGGGTGCTACTTGAACCTCTGCCAGGGTAGCATGTGCCAGCCTGGGAGGGTGGCATTGTGCCCTGGTGTCTAATTTCTGGAGGTGTGAGTAGATTCAGTCAGCTGGGTACTACCCATCTCTGTTCCCCTTAAAGGGGCAGCAGGAAGTCAAAGGCCACGGTTAGTGGGCGGCCATCCTCCTGGGCTGCTGGGCAAAGGGCAGAACTGTCAGTGGGAAAGGAGGGAGCCTTGCAGGGTGATGCCCAGGGGCTTGGGAGAGTCTCAAGCGTCCATTCCTCTCCCCCTCCCACTGCAGAGAAGAGGAGGAGCCGGCTGGAACCCAGGTGGCAGGGCATGGCCAAGCCTGGCTATGCCTGCCGGGACCACAGGAGAGCCGAGTGGAGGGCAGGCAGGCAGGTGGGTGGGTGGGAGAGATGCTCAGGTGCCAGAGAGGATGACTACAGGGGATGGGCAGCTGGACCTGGAGAGGTGTGACCTGTGGCCAGAGGGAAAGACCCCTCGGGCTGGCTGCATGCCGGCTCTGAGCAGGCCATGGTCGATAAGCACCTATCACCCTCTCCTGAGCCTCAACACACAGCACGCAGGGTCCCAGCATGCTGCTAGGTGAGACCTTTACTCCCGCCCACTGCCCCCCATGATGCCCTCCGGCCTGGCAGGGGAAGCCAACAGGCGCAGAAAGCAGAGGGGAGAAGGATGCAGACAGCCGTGGGGGTGGGGTGCAGACCCAGGGCCCCCGCCTGGCTGCCTTGGCAGCCTCAGTACCTCCCTCACTTCACTTTAACGCTAATTGGAGATTTTAATCTGCGCTGCGGCTCTGTTGGGGTGCTGGGGGAGCGCCAGCTGTGCAGTAATTCCAACAGCACCGACTGTTTAATCAAGCTGTCCTCCCGGGAGGGGCCCCGGTCATGGGGGCGGGGGACCCCTCTGTCATCTCCCTCAGCCTCCTGGAGACGGAGGGTCAACCCGGGGCCCTCACCCCCTGTGGGGTGGGTGCCAGGGCCCTGGCATCTTGGGAAAGGCAGATACTCAGATGGGTCAGTGTGAGGTCAGGCACCCCAGCCCTGCACTTGGATGCCTTCTTGGGGGGCAGAGTCCAGGGTTATCCCAGGGCATCCCCAGCTGTTCAAGAAGTGAATGTCCTCTAGATCAGTGTTTTCCAAAGTGGGTATTACCCCCTCCCCCATAGGGACAGGGAGTGCTAGGAGGACCCAGTGGGGTGATGGTAACCTCGGAAATAGTTGGGATGGGGGTTATCGATTTCTGGTTGTTTCAAGAATGGAAATTTCCAGGGAGGAGCTGAGGGATTTTTGTCTGAAAAGGGCAGGAGGCCAGTGATGTGCAGGTAGCCTTGCTGCAGACCAGAGCCCACAGATGCTGGCCTGGGTGGCCTGTCCTCTCACTCACCTCAGGGCTCTCTGCAGTGACAGGAAGAGCTTTTCCTCGGGAAAGCACCGATCCCGTCACCCTCCAGGCTGGGAAGTGCCTGTGTGTGATGGCGCCAGGAACCTGCCTGCTGACCCCTAAGGGAGAAGCACCCATCAAGGTGTGGGGTGCCGGGTGCCAGACCGTACTGAGACTCAGGTCTTAAAAGGGCAATATTCCGGGTCTGGGGGTTTTGTTGGTTTTGGTGTTTGGGTTACACACCAGCTCGTGCTCAGGGGCTACTCCAAGCCTCCCTACTGGGGTCAGTCCCAGGAGTGCTTGGAGGACCATATGTTGCCGGGGATGAAACACAGGCCTCCCAGGAACTCTTTCTAGCTCTCAGGGCATTCTCCCAGTGGGTGCCGGAAATCAAATTCAGGTCTTCAGACACTAAGACCACTTTGTTTTGTTCTTGGTTTGTTTTTGTGCCACACCCAGTGGTATACAGGGCCTACTTCTGGCTTTGCACTCAGGGATCATTCCTGGTGGGGCTTGGGGTATTGTGCATGGTGCGAGGAAGGAACTTGGGTCGGCAAGCTATAGTTCGCACAGTACTACCTCTGATTCCTCAGGCCATTTTTAAGGAAGACAAGGTGATACTAAATATCTTTCCAGCTCCCTGGGTCCTGCTCTCACCCCCTCATTCTCTCAGTTTCCGATTTCTGTCTTGGGGGAAGGGGGGCCAGCCCACCTCTGGAACGAACTGCAGAAGGGGCTTGAGTTTTAATTGGTCAGCAGCGCCCTCGTGTGGCTGAAATCATGAATGCAGCTGCCTCAGTGTAAGCACTTACAGGGACTAGGGGGTTGATGAGAGTGGGAAGGGATATGGTGCTCTCTGACCCATCAAGGTCCGCCCTGCATGTTCACTGCCTGCCCGCTCCCAGGGATATTTCCTGCTCTATGATACTGCATCTATTGCTTCCTTCCCCCCACACTACCTGCTCCACCTGCAGCTCCAAGTATGTGCCTACCACAGGAGGGAGCCATTTACCAGGTGCTCTGCTCAGAGAGGAGCACGCTGGAGTCACCTCCAAGGCCCAGGGGGCCGGAGACACTCTCGGTCTCTATGCCAAGGCTTCAGAGCTGCCACCTGAGTTTGAGATGGGGTAGCACTTTTGTGGGGAGACTCCCTCCCAGCAGTGCCCAAGGGACAAGGGGCCAGACCTGGCACTTCTTGGCCAATCAGGCTCCAGGTGAGGCCCGGAGAGCTGCTCAGGTCGTGCAGTGCGGATGTGACGTTGCAAAGCGAGTGCTGAAAGCCCTGAGTGCTCTCTGGGCCCTGCAGGGCACTACTTTACTTACTTTAGTTTGCTCTGGGGCCGCACTAGGCAGTGTAAGGACTTACTCCTGACTCTGCGTTCAGAGGTCGGTCTTGGTGAGTTTAGGGGGCCAAATGAGGTGTTGGGAATCAAACCCAGGTCTGCTGCATGCAAAGCAAGTGCCCTTTCATTACCTGCTCTGGCCCAGGTGGGTTCTGCAATCTACCCTGCACTCCCAGGAAGGAAGTGTGGTCCCGGCAGCTTTCCTGTTTAGGATCTCCAATGCACAGCCAGGTGTGTGCGAGCACTGTGTCCCAAGTGTGCAACAGCACAAGCAGGAGTGTGCAAGCACTGCATCCAATGTGTGCAACCCAAGTGCACCTCTCGGCCAGGAGAACCACCCTGGCAAGTACCATGTGTGAGTCACAGCAACCCTCAACGAGCACTACAACCAGAATAGGTGCAAGCACCACAACTAAGAGAATAACCCGGCAAAGTGTGTGTGCAAGCACAGCAACTAACGTGTGCAATCCCCTGTGAGCACAACCAAGTGTGTATGACACATGCTAAACAACAGGTGAGAAGGAAAGAGTGAAGGAAAGAGACAGAAAGAGAAAGAAAAAGCAAAAGGAAGAGAAGGGAAAAAAGAAAAAGGAATGAGAAAGAGATAAGAAGTAAGAGAGAAGGGAGGGAAGCAGGGAATCACCAAGGCCAAGAGGTAAGTTCCCACGCATTTCCCTTGCACACAGGGCATTTTGCACTCCTACCTGGCAGCAAGAAGGGTGGGATGGGCACCGGAAGCTGGTGACCTGCATCTCAGGGCCTTGAGGAGGGGAGTAGGTGTGCTTCCTCTCAGTGTTTGGACATGTGGGAGCTCCCAGCAGACCTGGAAAGGAAGTGGAAAAGCTGCTGAGAGGCAGTAAGAAACAGCTCTGCACCGGCCTGACTTGGGAGTCAGCAACTAGCTGCCCACAGTTGAGAAAGGCCCACCAGTAGAGTTGGCAGAGGAAAGAACAGGAAGGACATGATTGCAAGTGGCAATAAAGGGGTTCCCGCTTCAAACTGTGAACCTGGACACCACTGTAGAGTCCAATGAAGAGCTAAGGAGTCAGAGAGATAGTTCAGGGCTAAGGTGCTTGCCTTGCATATGGCTGCCCTGGTTCTGACCGCTGGCATCTCATATAATCCTGAATGACACCACTGGGGGTCACTCCTGAGCAGAATCAGGGATTCTCAAGAGCACTGTTGAGTGAGGCCCAACTCCATCCCCACCCCCAACAAAAAAAAAATAAAAACTATAGAAGATTCCCTGCGTATTTTTGAGAAATAAGACACTTTCCTAGGGACTGCATGTGTGAGTGTGCGTATTATAAGAAACTTCCCTGATCGGGACGGAGCGATAGTCCAGCGGGTAGGGCGTTTGCCTTGCACGCGGCTGGCCCATGCCAGCCGGGTTCGATCCCGGCATCCCATATGGTCCCCTGAGCACCTCTAGGAGTAATTCCTGAGTGCAGAGCCAGGAGAAAACCTTGAGCATTGCCAGGTGTGACCCTAAAAGCAAAAAACAAAAACAACAAACTTCCCTGATATTGTGTGTGTGTATAAAATTCTAGAAGATGTTTGGGAATGAGAGAGAGAGAGAGAGAGAGAGAGAGAGAGAGAGAGAGAGAGAGAGAGAGAGAGAGAGAGAGAGAGAGAGAGAGAGAGAGAGAGAGAGAGAGAGAGAGAGAGAGAGAGAGGAGGAGAGAGAGAGAGAGAGAGAGAGAGAGAGAGAGAGAGAGTCCATTCATCCCTAACAGCAGCTTGTCCCTACCTGGCTAAGTCTATGAAGGAGAACTCATTTGCCAGGGTCTCAGTTGCCAGGTGTCTGCTGGATAGCACCAATTCCTTAGGGGCCACCCCCTCCTACTGCTGCTGCAGCCTGCAAAGGAAATCACATGACATTAGACTTGAGGCCAGGGGATCCACATTCAACAGTGTCACTACACTTTGGCCCAGGGAACATGAACTGAGCAAGTAACAGTGATGGTGACAGTGATGATTCTTCCAACTCCCTCAAATCATAATACATAAAGAACATATGGACCCTAAATGTGTCCCCAGAGAGTGGCAACTGTTCTAGGCTCCTTCCAAAGGAAAACATCACTGTCCCTTTACTCAAAAGATGGCATGTGTTTAGAAAATGAAAGCAGCGGTCAAACCCGCAACTCCAAAGCAACTCTAAAGCAACGAGAATGCTCGAGGTTAATGTAGTGTGAACACAGGTGGCTCAGAAGAGGCGGCCGAGTCCTAGGTCAGAGCATGAGCTTGAACGCAAATCTCTCATACAGAATGGTTTCCTCAAGGAACAGCTCAGAGGGCTGGCGACGGAGCTCAGTGGGAAGCGCCCACCTTACATGCTTGAGATCTGGGTTTGATCCCCAGCTCTGCACAACAGAGCTGTGAACAAAAAATGGGAGAGGTGGGGAAGGGACAAAGTCTAACTATGAGGGGCTGGAGTGATAGCAAAGCAGGCAGGACGTTTGTCTTCCTTGCAGCCTACCGGGGTTTGGTCCCCGGCATCCCCATATGGTCCCCTGAGCACTGCCAGGAGTAATTCCTGAGTACAAAGCCAGGAGTAACTCCTAAGCATTGCCAGGTGTGACCCAAAGAGAAAAAAAAAACCTAGGAGAGATTTTTGTGACAGTAGACTTGATATAGTTGGATTATCATATTAGGTGGGGCGACATTACATGGGACCACATCTATCCTGTTATTATTAGGGTATGATGGAAGGGCAAAGAATACATATACTGTGATCGAGTTCTTGGTCATCAACAGACAATGGTCATTCTGCCCCACCTCCTGGCCCACACCTTAGTCCTGTACCCATGATTCTCTCTCTAAATAGCCCAGGCACTTTCCTCTAAGATTCTGCTTCTGGCTTAGGGACCCATTGGTCCTCCCTGCTCTGTTCATCAGTGGCTCCAGATACGCAGGCTCAGGAAATTAGCCCCAGTTATAGACTGGACTGCTGGAGACAGTTGATGGAGGGAGAATAATTCTAGAACTGGGGCCAGAGTGATACACAGCAGGGAGGGCATTTGCCTTGCAAGCGGCCGACCGGGGTTCGATCCCGGCATCCCATATGGTCCCCTGAGCACCGCCAGGAGTAATTCCTGAGTGAAAAAGCCAGGAGTAACCCCTCATTGTCGCTGGGTGTGACTCAAAAAAAAAAAAAAAAAAAAATCTAGAACTTGCAGGGCCTACCAACCCAAGGAGAACACTACCTAGGGTTTACATCTATGAAACACCACATCACCCACCTCTGCTTCAAAACCAACAACCCGAAACATCTGGGAGAATAGAGAAGTAGAGCCCGGGACCCTAATGTCCCTGTCATCTCATTTTAGAGTTGTGTAACTCCTCATCTCATTCAGACTCCCCTGGAGTGAAAGTTTCCTTTCTTTCTTCCTCTGCTTTTTTTCTTTGCAATGCACCTTTATGGTGCAGCGGAGTGAGTGTCAGGGTGAGCTCCCCACACTGCCTGAGGAATTAAGCCTGCTGTCCAAACTTGGGGGCTGATGGCAAAACGTTCTTGGAACTTTCGGGAACTAGAAGGCAACACCAGGACCAGTCACTTGCTTTCTGATGAACCAGAGTTCTTGTGTCTAAATAAAGATTATTTATTATAATCTGCATGTCATATAAGATCAATACTTGGGACATAGAAGATCTGCATGTCATCAAAAGATTAGGTTTGTAGTAAAAATAAATAAAGCTTGGGTTGAGAGATAGCTCAACGGGCTGAGCACATCTGGCCTGCATAGAGGCTGGTACCTGATTCTCCTCTCACCCCAACATGGCACTGCTGGGAGTGAATTCCAAAACACTGAGTGCAAAGTCCCTGAGCACCACTAGATCTCTCTCTCTCTAGTTATATATAACATGTTATATATACACATATATATCTCACTGTATTTTTACTATTTTTAGTATTTTGCTTCACTCTCCATGTCTCTCCTTCCCTCCTCACAATCACATAGTCCTACCTTCCTTTCCTCAGGAAGCCCAGGCCTCAGAAGTTGGCGATCTTAAGACTCTACAATCACCTAAGATTCTGTTCTGTTGGAATCCAGTCTTGACTGGCTATCACTCGCTCAAGCATGGAAGGAAGTCACTTTCCTTCCCAGGGCCTCCTCCAATTCCTGCTCTGGAAACCAGTCAGTCAGATTTGGAGGCCTCCAATATTTGAACTTTGGTCAAACGAAACCCTGGAGTTCAAAGTCCATCGGGGGAGTAACCAGCGTCCTCTTTCAGGGAGCAGACAGGCCTGTCCTGGATGCCTCCTCTCAGGGTTACCGCACATACCCGTTCCCCACGCCGTGATGACTGAAGGAACAGGGGAAGCCCAGAAGGTGGCTTTTCAGTGCTAAGCCCCTATTAAGAGAAGATGTTAAGAAGGTGACCTAATTCTAATTCTGAACCTAGAGAGAGCAGCTTGGCCACCAGGCAGGTGTGGGGCTGGAAAGAGTATGGCAGGCATACACCTCCTCCCCAACAGATACTTCAGACTGTTTAAGAGTCTGAGCACACACTTAGCCTGGAACATGTGAAGGGGGTTACTTATTCAATACACCTGGGCATGAATGGAAGAAGCAAGGACACATGTCAACACCCCCAGAGTGTCACACAGACTGTCCAGGGCATACTCCCTCACTCCTCTCCAACTTGGGGTTCCACGTGCACTGTCAGTAGCTACGGTGGGAGATACCACATTCCATCCAACCCCTCCCCAAAGTCAGAGAGGAAGAGACAGTGAGTGAGACAGGAGCTACTTGGCTTCCTATAAATTGTTTTGTCCTCCGTCACAGCTGCAATCAGGAGCTAAGGGCTCCCCGCAGGCCTTGTTCTGATCTGCTGCAGGCGATGGAGGGTTTTTGAATCGGAGAGGACTTGGCTGCGGCCCCGTTTCAGCTGCCATTGGGGCTGGCTAATGGGCTCATTCGGGAAGACCCCCGCCTGCCACACTAAAGAGTCCCCTGCCGACCCCCTCCCCAGTCCCAACCCAATTAATAAATGGGGGCTCCCACTTTATGGCTCTGGGAGTAGGAACCAGAGAAACAAATGACCCCCAGGGAGGGACAGAAAAAGGCCTTCCAAGAATCAAACCAGGAAATTGTGGTCCTCAGGCACAGGCTGCCACAGGCAAGTCAGAGCCCATTTCTAAGCCTTAAAGGGGAAGAAACTGAAAACCAACAAGGAAAACAGAAAACAATCCTGTCTTTTCTCTCCCAGATCTGGAATGTGGTCTCATTCCAGAAGTCCACAGGTCTATCCTAGCAAGAGATGCTTGCCTGGGCAAGGTAAAGTGCAGGTGATGGGGCACACAATATCTGCCCCCCATCTCCACGGGGCTGAGCCCCTCCTAGACTCCATAATAAGGTATAGATACATTCTGTCAAGTGGGAAATAACCACCTCCTTCTGAGAGAGTGGACAGCTTTCCAAGCTCTCATCACCAACAGCACATCCCTGGTCTTTGTCCGGGCTGCAGTTCTCTCTCCTGAAACCCAAACTCCCAAACCTCGCTCAAGTCTGGACCGGGGCCTTCTCCTCACTTCCCGGGTTTTGAGTGCAGGCAGGTGGAACCTCACATCTGGGTGGAAACAGTAAGATTCTAATACACTTTCCTGGTTGTTTGAAGCATACACCTACAGAAATCCTCCCTGTCACATTTAGCACGCTATTCCCTTGTTGGTGTTTGTCGTACCAAATTCAATTTTCTCATTTGGGCCAACAACTGTTCCCCCCAACCTCACTCCCTAAGCTTCCTGTCCCTGCTGGTACATCCCCACTCTGTACAAAAAGCACATGAACCTTCTTCCACAGTTCCTTCAACCACCCTTCTTTCATTAACTTCATAGAATCCTCCCTGGGTAAAGCCCCACTTTTCTGATTCTCTGCTTTGGGTCCCTCTCTGTTGGGTATTATTCATGATGCCCACGAGACTGCTGACAAGGAGCAGTTTCCCACGTCCCAGCCAGGCATAAGTCTTTTCTCACTAGACCGAAAATTTTCTCCACTCACCAGCCCCAGAAATTGCTGTCTTCTAAACTTGATTCTGCTGATGACCTTACCGATCTCCATGAAAGCTGCCCTCCTGGGAGAACTCTTGGGAAACCATATCAAAATCTACAAGGAATTCAGTCTTTTGTCAATTTTTAGGCTGTCACCTGCTTCTGCTAACACTGACTTGGCACTGGGTCCTCCCAAAATAACAAACTGGCTTCAAACGTATAAGATAAAACCAAAACAAGCTTGGTGAGGGAAGGAATTTACCTCAACCCACAGTATAGAAACACAATCTGTGGGCTGGAGCAATAGCACAGCGGGGAGGCGTTTGCCTTGCATGTGGCCGACCTGGGTTCGATCCCGGCATCCCATATGGTTCCCGAGCACGGCCGGAGTAATTCCTGAGTGCAGAGCCAGGAGGAACCCCTGAGCATTGCTGGGTGTGGAGACCCCCAAAAACAAAGAAAAAAACAAACAAACCACAATTTGCTTTGAACATTCTATAAGATGAGAAGTCCCATTTTGTTCCCAATTTCTTTTTCTGGGCCACATCCAGCAATGCTCAGGAATCACTTGATGGTGCTCAATCGATCAAAAGTGGTGTTGGAGATCAAACCTGGGTTGGCCATACACAAGGCAAATGCCTTAACTGCTTTATTATGCTGGTAGTCCCTGTTTCCTACTTTTTTTTTTTTTTTGCATTTTGGGTAACACCCGGCAATGCTCAGGGGTTACTCCTGGCTCTGCACTCAGGAATTACTCCTGGCGGTGCTCGGGGGACCATATGGGATGCTGAGGATCAAACCCAGGTTGGCCGCATGCAAGGCAAACACCCTACCCGCTGTGCTATCACTTCGCCCCTGTTTCCAACTTCTAAGATTAATTATATATTTTCAGGTCGCAGCCAAATTTTCTAAAGTGAAAATCGCAGAGTCAACAGTCATCTTGTTCCCTACCACCCTTGCCTTGCTTTTTCCTCTAGGTTACTTCTCTTTCTAGAGTTGTCTTGGAACAGAGAAATTGTTCAAGAGTCTCAACGCGAGTTGAGTACTTTCTCAAACAAACCTCACTCTTCTAGTTTAGCACTTGGAGGCTAAAAAGAAAAAAGTCATTTCTACCTCCTCTTTATCTTGACCTACTACTCAGAATGAGGAATTTGCCTCTTATTTTTTTCACCTCTTAGCTTCAAGGTCTAGGGCCAGAGTACAGGGTGGTGGTGGTGGGGAAAGACACTTGCCTTGTCTGCCACCAAAGGCACTTCAAACTCTAGTCCCACATTATGTTCCCTCAGGCACTGCCAGGGCTCACATCTGAGTACAGAGCCAGGAATAGCCTGAGTGGCACCAGGTTGGGCCCAAACTCTTCCCTTCAATCAAGATAATTAATGTGCTTACCACAGTAACTGATACAGGGTAGATCAATGCTACTTCCCTTTCTTTTCCTCCTTTCTCTCAACCAGTTGGACACCCCCCTCATCCCTTCCATCCACACCCCCCCACAAACTAATGTTCTTTTGTAGCCCCTTCATTCTGAGTCTATCTATTCTGGTGTTTGCCCTTTGATGCATTACCTTTGCTTGGCCCTTAAACAAAGGAGAAAGGAATATACTAGTTTCCAGGGTGACCTCAATACACGAAATCACCGAGTTTTGAAAACTCAAAAATCGCAGAAATAACTTTTCCAACACAGTGCATGCATCATTCCTTTCTTATATTTGAATTAGTCTCTTAAACTATGGAGTGCTGAGCAAAATATAACCTAACTACCCTAGTGGAAAGATCTAAGAATTCTGAGCCCTTTGTTCCATTAAAGGGAAATTTACTCACAGTGGCATTCTATGGAGGGGTCTCCCTGAAATGAACCTTTATGGCAACTATCCCCAGTGTTCTATTACACACAATCATACCCTAAGTGCCACTAGCAGACTACTCTATTCTTTTTCCTATTTCCATCTCCTCATTCTGCATTGTTTTATGAGACCTTTGGTCCCTAACGAGTCACAAGCACTGGGGCAAAGCCAGACTCGGAGGTTCTGCCATTTATGAAAGGGAATCAGGAGCCTGAGCTTTCTCAGTCCTTTAATTCAGTCTCATTATCTAGGGTCAAATGCTTTCAGGATCCCCTTGAGGAGGCCGCCACTATGATTCTCATGAGGATATCCTGTCTAGGCACTGCACTAGCTCTTCAGTCAAGGGGCCAGGGTGGGGTAGTGGGATGAGTGGAAGGAGACTCCCTATTAGAAACACCTCTTCAGACATTCTTTTAAAAAAAAAAAGGCAAAACATTGTGCAAGGCTTTTTCCTTCTCTAAACTGACTGATACATTACAGCCTTTTAAAGACCTTTTAGAGTTGTGCCCCAGCTGCTGGTTTGGTTAGACTTACATAACTTCAACCCTTCAAGAAAATCAATTGTCTTTAATTAACCATGTCAGAGCAAGACATTCAAAAATCCAAGTGTTTACAGGGATTGGGGGACCTTTATCTAAGTGAGTTGATTTCCTGGCCCTACCTCTTACTCCAGAGAAACATGCTTGCTGCTGCTGAAAGTTGCACACTGAGAATGCTTTACAAATAATACCCATCTCACCAGTATGAAAGACCAATTTTCTTTCTGTCCTAGACTGTTTCTTGAGACAGATATGAGAACAATTCAGTGGCCAAAATGTTTGACACCCTTTAATTAGGCAGCAAAGTGGTCCTCATCTGCTTTCTGATGGATAGCAGGGCCCTCTACCTCAGCAAGCTCTACTTCCTACAGACACCATCTGCAACTGAGCTTAAAACTATCATCTGCAAAAACAAGTCTATGTGAAGAGGATGAAGATGAAGGTTAAAACTACCTGCTTCTAGAGCAATAAAAAGAATCTCTTGTCCCCACAATGCAAAAAACTTCCTTCTTAGCTCTTATCAGCAATAAAGCATGGATTTTTTTTCTCCACCCCATAAAAAAGATGAAGATCTGGAATATTGAGGATCTTTTGAATAGCTTCTCATCACCTTTCAAAAGTGTAGGGGCCAGAGGGATAGCACAGCAGGTAGGGTGTTTGCCTTCATGTGGCCAACCAGGGCTCAATCCTCAGCATCCCACATGGTCCCCGAGCACCACCAGGAGGAATTCCTGAGCAAAGAGCCAGGAGTAACCCCTGAGCATTGTCGGGTGTGACCCAAAAGGCCAAAAAAAAAAAAAAAAAAAAAAAGTGAACTGCAGTAACTTTATTCTGCAGAGTTAAAGAATCAACATCCTGGTAGGCCTCAACCATGAACTGTGTAGTGAGTAGGAGACAGACAATGAAGTGGGTGGACAGGAGGTAGAGAGTACCACCAATAATTCCTACAGTGGATAGAGGAAGCCAATAGAGGAACCCAGACTGTAAGCAGCCAATCTGGGTTAGATCCCATATGGTTCCTCTAGACTACCAAGAGTGATCTCTGAGTGCAGAGCCAGAAAACCCTGAACCTCTAAACTCAGTCCCCAACCAAAAAAAAAAAAAATCCTTCAGGTATCATACTTCCCTACAAAGCTGTAAATCATTGGAATAAACTCACTTCATGCTGTTCCTAAGAGTACAGGAACGCAGTTATTTCTTTAAAAAAAAAATACAGCATGTAGGACCTGTGTGCCTTTTATGCAGCTGACCAGCATTGGATCCCTGGCATCCCATGCGGTACCCCGAGCATTACCAGGAGTACTGCCTTTATTTATTTTTTTTTTTTGGGTCATACTCGGCAATGCTCAGGGGTTACTCCTGGTGTTGCTCAGGGAACCATATGGTATGCCAGGGACTGAACCTGGGGATCAAACCCAGGTCGGCCGCATGCAAGGCAAATGCCCTACCCACTGGACTATCGCTCCAGCCCCCAGTAGTACTTCGTGAGTGCAGAGACAGGAGCAACCCCTGAGCTTCAACGGGTGTGATCCAAAAAAGCAGGGGAAAAAATGTCGAAAGTATCAACAGTCAAATTAGCCAAACTGTTCAGGTACTGTCACCTTGCCTCTCATGACTACTAGCAGTTCCATCTCTGCCCTGGAATGGTTGAAAAACTCACATGAAAAACTCACTTATATCCACCTAGCTCTCCAGGAAACTTCAATTATGAGCAGAGAAGTAACTGAATACCTAAAAGTCAAGCTACAGGGGCAATTTTTAATATTAAAAATATGACAGTGCTATGATTGGGAACAATATTCCCTAGCAGAATAAAGATCACACTCTCAGTCATGAACCTATAAAGCTGGAAAACAAATTCCTTTCTCTGGAGGATAACCAGGAACTCGGGATTTCAGGGACTGAGACAGTCTTGAGCTTTCCATTCTCCTTCTGGGTAAAGATTTGATAGCCTTCTGGCAGCTCAAAATTAGAGGATTAAAATACAAGGCTGATAACCCTCATCATCAATTTAATTCAACTCCTTAATCCCTCTTGTCTGGTGTCCTCCTTCCCCTCTAACCTACAATTGCTTGTACACTTCCTAACACCTGCATTTGATATCATTTCTGATTCCTGATGGATGCTTTATGCTTATTGAAACCTTAGCAAGTGGCAAAGTTTAACTTCCTGTACTATGAAAGACGTAAAAGCAATTCTCTCCTCAGGATGATAGTAAAGATTTTAGAAGCGGACTATTACCCTTATAAACAACCTGAACTCAATTTCTAGTTTCACAACCTATCAGAAAACTGTTACGCAAATTAGGAGCACTGCCTGCTGCAGGCAGGCCCACTTAGGAGCTAGGGCTTGGAGGCAATGCTCGTATCTCAACGTCTCATTATCTACTTTCTTTGACCCTAGTTGAGCTCAAACCCACTTACCTATCCTTGCAGGAGTTGGGGTACATGAAACTCAACTCTTGACGGTCATGTACCACCATTATTTGTCACTGTTTTCTATTAAAAAAAAACATAATTTTTCCAACTACTTTTTTCTTTCATTTCTAATACTGTTTTTAAGCACCTAGTCAAACCCTAACAGTCTCCCCACCCCGCCCCATTAGTCTTTAAAGTCTACAAATGGCAATACTGAGTTCAAGAACCCCTATGACAGAGTGGAGAAAAAAAATGCCCTTTATATACATTTGATCTGATCAGGTGATACAGATTTAGAAGTAAATGCAATGGAGCAAAAGTGGTATAGTAACAGGAAATATTTAATTTTCCAATCTCCACTTTCCATTTTTATAAACTGAAAGAAAAAAATTAATATATTACAAAATATCTGTACATAGACAAGATACACCCAACGGAAGGGGCAAAAATGAGAGAAAGGAATATCCAGTGTCAGGAAACTAAACCGAAAAGAATGAAGTGGAACTGACACTTATCTGCTGCAGCTTTCTCTCTCCGAACCTGCTGGGAACCACTTAGTACTGTAACTGTCACACACATACACACGCAGTGGCTGGGTGATGTCTAACAGAAATCCCACTTACAAATTTGTCAATTTGTGCTAACTGACCTGCTTTCAAACATATAATCCGATGCCACTTTTAAATCCTTGTCATTCCTATGGATAATTAAAGCAAAAAATTTACTGCTCCAAGCAAATTGGAGCAGTAAATTTTTTTTGGGGGAGTAACAATAATAACAGCCATACTAGTTTTGCCTCATCAATAGAATCAGATTTTTTCTCATCTGTTCATACTAATGTATTTAATGGACTTAATCTCTCCTACAGTATACAATTAAACCAAACAAAAGCCAAGCCACTTTTCAATTTGGCTTATAATTTCTAAGTTGAAATTCTGTCAAATCTTTACTTCCACCAGTTTATAGGTAGCATAGCTGAATAGTTAACAAGTATCTTTTCTTCCTCCACACAGATTCCAGGACATTTTAAGTAAGTTCCTTTTCAACTCTCCTTTTTAGAAAGTCAAAGTTACCCAACTTCTTTTATCCCCCCAACCCCCGCTTTAAAAGGTTAGACTCCCAAAATGAGGGTGGGGAGTGAGATGGGATCACACACACATGCACACTTATATCCACCCCTTCCCTGTTAGGGATAGGGATAGAAATTCTAAGTGTATTTGAGTATTTGGCATAATTAAAATTAAGGGGCAGAAAGAAAAAAAATATTGATGCTTGCTCATAACCAAAATAAAAATTTATAGAATTTTATTAATATTTAATGGGAAACTTTTTTTTAATAAAAAGTTGAATACTTCTGAAAGTATTTCAGACTTAAGTTCTTTAATCAAAAAGATGGGACAATGGGACCCAATGCCTTGAATCAAATATTTTAAAATACAAAGGCCATGTCTGAGGACCAAGTCAACAGACAAAAGGTTCAAATGAATTTTAATGAAATTTACCAATTATATGTGAGTCTAGCAAATCTAACTGGACACACTGTCATAAAAAGCCATCAATGCCAAAATCGCTAGGTTTTCTTTCTAACCAGTGTTTGGCCTTGAGGGTATGGCCAGACCAAAAAGAAATAATGAAGTACACACACCAGATTCTACCTATTTCAGTAACAGGTTTAAATGGTTTTCATGTATGTATCTGAAGAGGTTCTTCTTTTCGCTTTCTTTTTTTAATATTATTAGTGCACCTTTCTCTTACAAGTATTTTTTTATTTTTAATATAAGAACTTGGCATTGAAACAGGAAATGTTACTTAAATTCAGAAAACTATTCTCCAAGATGCGGATACAAGTTTGCCTTCTCCTTATAAAAGGGGGATAAATCTATATTTCATGAAGGTCTAAGTCTGTGCAGACGAATGTGTTTGTTTTTAACATTCTATGTGCTGGTACTCACAAAGAAATGGAAGCCAGAATGAGAACTCCCCACAAGTTATCCCATGCAGAAAAAACTCTCCATTTCCTGTTTATAATAAGGCGAAGTCTTGCCATGAAGTCATACTTCAACCCCTTTTACCAAAACCATAATCAAATCTCTCCGGAGGAAAATTCCTATAATTGGCAGGATATAAATGCTGAGATGTGCGTATGTCAATACTGTTCTTACTCACAGTCTGCTCTTCTAAAAGTATTTTCTAAAAAAAGATCTCACGTATTGATACAGCTTCAGAAAAATATCCACCCTATCTAACATTCCCATGTATTTTTTATGTTTCTCTTTGACAATATTATAATGCTCTGTTTCAAAGTCCGTTGTTTTCTTTTGACATAAAAATATATGTGTAAACAATATGCTAACTGCTCTTACTAGCCCTCTAGATAAGGAGACAGACATTTCCAACCCCAGCTCAGCAGCAATGTCCTAGGTTGTCTGCATTTATAGATCAACTTCACCATCAGAACATGGTTTAAAGAAAAAAAAAGAAAAAGCATTTTAAAATTGAAGAGTTACAAAACAATATAGGAGGCTTAAATTTCCTTTCCTTTATTTAAAAAAAAATCATCCCAGGTTCTTGGGCATCTCAACAACTTTTTTCTTTTTTTTCCAAATAAATGTCTCAAAGAAAGAGAAATAGGGAAATAGAGAGAAACTATTCAAGTTTTTTTTTTTAAAAGAAAAGAGGTGGGATAGTCTACCTACTTGCCCAAGAATGCTTCTTTCTAGAACCTTTTCAGAGCAACTTTGAAGACGAGTAATTTATTTGGAAAAAGGTATGTTAAAGATGCTCAATGGGGAAATTAAAAAAAAGTTCACTTGAAAGCAAAAATGAGATGGTGGAGAGGAAGTAAACATTTATTTAAATCAGTCAGGTCACTCTTTTTCTCTTATAGCAAAAGTCTAAGAGCAACTCAAATTCTGTGAACACTATTCTCTTTAAAGAAAAAAAAAATAACAAAAAAACCCTAAATTTCAAAGAAACAATGAAAAAATATCCCCGAAACTTCAGAAACCTCTTCTGAGACACCTCAAAATTGAAATTGTTCTCGTTCTCTTTTGCTCAAGTGCAGGCAATGAACTAATAAAACATTTACCTTTCAATTTAATGACCCTCTCCATTTTCTCTACTTATATTTACTATGTAGAGTTGAAGCAAATATCCTAGCTGTTGCCCACCCAGAGAGAATTGTTGCCAACATCATTATTTTAGACATTGCCTGCTAATAGCAAGTGAGCAAGGAATATAATGAGCAGCTTTGGAGTAGCCAAATGAAAATATTACCTTGCTCAGGTAAATGATTTCATTAAAGATTCAGAGGACTGGATGGAATAATGGATAGGAAAAGAATCTTTGAGGACACTCGAGTTTGTGGGTTAGTAAGGAACTCCTCTCCCTCTTCCCCCTCTTGGTGGGACTCTTGAAGGCCTCCGATAGAGTTTACCAAAAGCAGAAGACTGAGCTGGGGACCCCCAGTTAAGGCCTGCTGAGCTGCTGGTCCCAGTGGTGCCTGGTCCTAGCTCCCCACAGTTTTGCAATTTGTTCTCTACATGTACCACAGAGGTGCTGCTTCCCTCAGTCTTCAGGAATGGTTGCCTGACCACTGAGTGTAAAGTTAAGGGGACTCTGGTAAAACGAAGGTCCCGGTCCCCAGGGAACTGCACTGACCCTGTTCCCTGGTAACTGCTGGACTCCCCAATTTGGCTCACAGAGCCTGAGAAGGTCCTGTTCTTCACCAGGGTCTGGGCCAAAGATTCTGTCAAGGCTGGACCAGTGTTGCGTTCATCAGTGTCAGTGGCACTGAACCCTGTTTCAGGCCCATCAGTGTTTCCGTAAGTCCTGTTGGGATGGGATCGGGTAGAGTATTCCATTGGTCTCAAGGCCTGGTGCTCATGTGGCAGGTGGCCAGGAGGCTCTGCTTCAGGCTGGGATAAAAGTTGCAGCAAGGCGGCTGTGACGGCTGGGTTCAACTCCTGCGGGCGCTGGAAAGATCGCCTTCAACCAGAGGGGTGGAGGTGGCGGCGGTGGAGGTCCAGGGGGCTCAGGGGGCCTCTTCTCTGGTGGAAGAATGTGAGGAGGACATGCTGTGGAAGGGTTACTTTTTTTTAAACACCATATTAAAATTCACATGTGATTATAAACACACACACACACACACACACACACACAAAACACAGACATATACATACATACATACTACCCAATATAAACAAATATCAATGCAAGTAACCAAATATATATATATATATATAAAGAATAAAATCTTGGAATCATAAAATTGCAATTTATAAATAAAACCAAGTTATAAAAAGTAAAACAATTTTCATTCTGGATCTAACAGATGGTATAAAAAGATTATGCGTTAAATTCTTATCCTGAATTTTGTCTGAGATTCCTCCATTTTTTTTCCTTAAGGAACTATTCTAATATGTGGGGTGTTGGTGATAGCCTCCAACCCCTTTTAGCTGCTGTAACAAAACGTTAATGAAAATAAAGTAGAAAGAAGATAGAGGAAACAATAAATATGCTGTGGTCACATTTCTAGGGCATAATCTTGTACAACAGGAGACTTTCAGTTAACACTTTTACAGAATGTTTGTTGATATAAAATCAATATCTGAAATAGAACTTAAAAAGAATATACAGGAGATAATAAAAATATACAGGAGAAATTAAATAAATTTTTCAGTATCCTCATGCATATACACTTACTTTTCCAAACTTCAGTCTCCTGTCCCAAAATCACATCCTAAAGTAAGGGGTATTAACCACTATACTGTTATTCAGCTTCCTATGTAACATTGAAAATTAAAGTATTCTTTTATAATTTCCTATTTTGTTTTTCAACTTGTATATTTCCATACTAAGAAAAAAATCCCTACAGCAATGTCATGCAGAATGAGATGTTCATAAACACATTTTCCCTGAAGACAGTGATGAGAACTGATTTTAAGATGATCTAGGAAGTAGTGATACTACACTCTGTCTTTCCAAAACCAGGTGTCTATCTTCAACCACTACTTTTCCCCATCTACACCACTAATAGCTAAATTTGCCTAACCATGGCAATCATTGTCTGATAAAAACTCTTGCCCAAAGAGGAGAGTGGATCTGTAATGTGGCAAGAATTTGAGAACGTATACAACCAAGTAGAGTCAAACAGTGCCTTTAGAGAGTTGGAGTCACCCTGCTGAAGAAAAAGTTTAACGTTTTGGGTTATTTTCCAAATGACTTAACTTTTTTTGTACTCTACAGAAGAATATATCTTAAATGTCCACAAAGTCAATTCTTTATTATCTGAGCAAGTGAAAAAGTCATTACTCTGGTCCACCAATAAAAGCTTGCTATAATTAGATTATTTGGGTTGCTTATTTACCACAATTACATTTTGCAAAGACATAAGTGTATACATTCCCTTAGTGTGCAGATGAAAACACGCAGAAAGCACTACAAAAATCAAAAAGTTATACAGGAAAAGGATGAGGTTAGGTGCTGTAGGTTAAATACAAGTAGGCTGACCAATAGTCCCAGTTTGCAAGACTGAGAGACGGTGAGGCTCAGTGGTTGAGCACATGTTTCAGGTGTGTGAGGTCCCTGGTTCAAGCTCCAGTAAAACAGACACATACCGACATTCACACCCACACCCCCAACATACACACCCATACCCAGTGGCAAGTTGGTCACTCAAATGGATACAACACTCACATACACTCCAGTGGTTACCCAATATGAATCACACACCCACTCAATACCCGCCACATCCACACTGTCAACCAGTATAATTAAGTGACAAGTTGATGACCCTATATGGATACAGTACCCACTCCAACTGTTGACCGCTGGATGTATAAGAGGTAGGAAAATAAAACAAATAAATTAAATAAAAACTTAGTTATGGAAAATTCACAACTTGGAGAGTAAAACTCCTTAAAAAAAAAAAGAGCTAACTGTATCACAAAGATCTACGGACTTTACAGATTGCAGAGGCTACTGCTGTAAATATTACATATCTCACTACACAGAAACATCACAGTACCAGGTATTTCCCCAAGTATTTATCGGATGGTATTTGTTCAGTGATAGAACATACGCTCCCCATGTATGAGGCCCTGGATTCAATTCTTGGAGCCAACCCAACAACACCCCCCCAAAAAAAAAAAAACAAAACAACACCATGGAAGTACTTTCAATATGTCCATAAAATGGAATACCACCTTTATGTCAAATACTGAGGAGAAAAGCTTTTTAAAATGCCTACTGCAGGGGCCAGAGCAATAGTGCAACAGGTAGGGCCTTTGCCTTGCACATGTTGACCCGGGTTCGATCTCTGGCATCCCATATGGTGCACGTGCATCTCCAGGAGTAATTCCTGAGTGCAGAGCCAGGAGGAACCCTGAACATTGCCAGGTGTGACCCAAAAAGAAAAAAGAAAGAGGGCCGGAGCGATAGCCCAGCGGGTAGGGCGTTTGCCTTGCACGCGCCGGCCTGTGCCGCCCAGGTTCGATCCCGGCATCCCATATGGTCCCCCCGAGCACCGCCAGGAGTAATTCCTGAGTGCAGAGCCAGGAGCACAGGAGTAACTCCTGAGCATCGCCGGGTGTGACCAAAAAAGGAAAAAAAAAGAAAAAAGAAAGAAAAAGCTGAGTGCAAAAATGGGCAAAAACAAACTTTTATTCTTCCAGCAGTATCCCACTTTTCATATTTAAGTTGGCCTTTTATGTAAATAGTCTATTTATGCTTCAACATAACTAATTTTGTGCTCAAATTTTTACTATATCTCTGGTTCAGTTAATAAGCTTTACTTCTAGGGGGCCGGAGCGATAACCCAGCGGGTAGGGTGTTTGCCTTGCACGCGCAGGCCTGTGCCGGCCGGGTTCGATCCCGGCATCCCATATGGTCCCCGAGCACCGCCAGGAGTAATTCCTGAGTGCAGAGCCAGGAGTAACCCCTGAGTGTCGCTGAGTGTGACACAAAAAGCAAAAAAAAAAAAAATAATAATAATAATAATACTTTACTTCTAGATTAAAATTAAAAATACACTGTTATAGGATTGAAAATGCTAACGATATTCCTGTACATACTAATGAAAACCTTAATAAAATGTACAAATAACTTAAAAAATTTCATTTGACTCACTGAATTTCAAACAAAGCCCTTTTTCAACAAGTACTAAGTGTTTCAATTGTAGCAAAAATGATACTAATTCTCTGAGACTAGTTTAGTCTGCCCTCTTGTGGAAGTGATAATGAGTGATATGAGAAAAGAATAAAATGGCAAACAAAGGTTCGGAAGAAATAAGAGTAAGAGGGACATAGGAAACATCAACTGGTTACGATAATCCAGGCATGTCTGTAAATATTAGGAATGACACTTTCATGTTCCCTGAAATGGAAAACCAATAATTTCTAATCATAGGCCAGATCTAATTTTAGTTCATTCAACCATTTGCCGATAGCTTGATGACTTAACTAAAGGGTAACTATCAATCACTCTATTATTTACTTTAAGTCACTTCCTTCCAGCAATTTGATTAGAGCTGAAATGTTCCTGAGAGGCTGCAGGGGAGAGTGCAGGGTTTAAGAGGTAAGACACAAGGAGATCAGCCTTACTTCTGAATTTGCTCTTTTGTTGTTTCCCCTTGTTTTATAGTATCTTAAAAGAACCGTTATCAACAAGATGAAAAAAAAGTGACTTAAAAAAAATACATTAGGGGCCGGAGCGATAGCCCAGCGGGTAGGGCGTTTGCCTTTGCACGCCGGCCTGTGCCGGCCTGGGTTCGATCCCGGCATTCCATATGGTCCCCCGAGCACCGTCAGGAGTAATTCCTGAGTGCAGAGCCAGGAGTAACCCCTGAGCATTGCCGGGTGTGGCCCAAAAAGCAAAAAAAAAAAAAAAAAAAAAAAATTATAGGGACCCACAGTAGACAGAGTACCACAGTAGACAAGGTGCTTTCTTTGCATGTGGCAGACCCAGATTCAATCCCCTGCATCCCATATGGTCCCCAAGCCTGCCAGAAGTGATATAACAGTAAGCCCTGAGTATTATTGGTCATGGCCCAAAAAACCAAAATAAAACATTATAAAAAACACAATAAAAAACTAAGTTATGAGATTTTTTTTTTTTTTTTTTTTTTTTTGCTTTTTTGGGTCATACCCGGCAATGCTCAGGGGCTACTCCTGGCTCTGCACTCAGGAATTACTCCCAGGCCGGCATGAGCCGGCCACGTGCAAGGCAAATGTCCTACCCCCTGGGCTATCTCTCCAGCCCCCTATGAGATTTTGTTTTGATTCTGCCAACATCATGGCTGCAACAATGGGCACAGATGCAGACTTATGTAAACTCCCTGGAGGACTCTCTAAGTGTAAAGAGGGGTTATTTTTATTTCGTTACCTTGCAGTTTTAATATGTTTTCTATATGAAAAAGTTTATATATGTGACCTGTACAAGTGGAAATGCACGTTCTGCACCATCTCATATAAAATGTCAATGTAGGACCCTAATGTTGAAGATCAGTATACCTTATGCCTCATCTCCTTCCCCAACTCATGGTATCTTCATGGATAATGAAAACCTCCAAGTTGATTAGAATTTAACTCCGTTTTCCTCTCACATAAATTCATACTGTGGTCACAAGAGATCAAGATATATTTCTTTTTCTTGGGTATTTTTCTTTATATAATGCTCATTTCCTAATCTGGGATCCATTCAAAGGTCTCTGGAGCCAACACTTAAAGAAACCATTTACATATGCTCTATTTATTTTTGGAAACGAAATGTATGATGTTGGTAATCTACTTAGAAATATTCCTAAATTATTCTCAGGAGATTAACAGCATTTTGTCAGGATTTTCTTGACTGCATCTTCCAGGCAAGATTCTGGTATCCAGCATCCACCAGACTAGAATAAATGTAATAATGGTTTGAGAAGCTATTTATGTACCAGATGGCCACCATACTTATAATGGTTCAAGACGTACCACTAGCAAGTTGTGGGTTCCTTGCGATAGAAAAAGGGGATTTACTTACCTATTCCCTAATAAATGGGAAAGTAAGCAATTATATAAACGGTGCTTTGAGACTTAAAAGAAGCTTGGCAAGAAAAACACTGCTTCGTGGTATGTTTTTCCTGTAGACTAGGTTTTTACAGAGAAACTGAAACTGAGGCATTGATGTAAAAAACTGTTAAAGATTTGTAAGAGGATCAACAGCACCTGAGCTCAATGAGATTCATGACCGGTCTGTTTACCTGCTGCCTCCCTCCTGGGGCATTGTGGGAGTTCTTCGAGGCCCCTGTGGCCCACTGTTCTTGTCACTGTTGTTATCTTCCAGGCTGCCTGCTGGCTCCTGGGTTTTCATCAGCTGACTCAAGAGAACTGCCAACATATTCTGCATGTCGGCTGATGTGCTTGAAGCTTCAGGGGTCGTCTGTTCTGAAGACTGCACCACTGGGCCAGGGGGAGCCTCCTTCAAAGACTCTTCTGGGGCTACAGGTTCCGAGTCCTGTTGCTGGGAAGTTACTTCTGTTAGTGCACTGATGGACTGGTTCAGGGCTTCCAGCTGCTGCTGCATCTCGCGGGTTGGAGTGGATGTTAAGCAGCTGTGCCATCTGAGGGATGCTCAGGTCAGTTTGGCTCTGCAGAAGGTTCAGTAACACTGCCAATTCACTTTGATTCAACTGCTGTGTGATGTCACCAAGACCTGTGGAGAGACAGTGGACCCAATATAAGAGAATGAGGAAGGGCAAGGACCTTGTCTTTTGTTTTGTTTAATTTTTAGGCCACCTAAAACTTCATAGTGGGGTAGGAGAGATAGTTCCAAAGGCTGAATTTGTGCTTTCCATGTCGAAATGTTCAATCCCTCAGCACCTTGCAGTACCCTGAGCACCATCAGAGTGACACCTGAGCACAGATCACAAGTAGTCCCTGAGGGGCCGGGGCGATAGCCCAGCGGGTAGGGCGTTTGCCTTGCATGCGGCCGGCTCATGCCGGCCAGGGTTCGATCCCGGCATCCCATATGGTCCCCGAGCACCGCCGGGAGTAATTCCTGAGTGCAGAGCCAGGAGTAACCCCTGAGCATTGCCGGGTGTGACCCAAAAAGCAAAAAAAAAAAAAACAAAAACAAGTAGTCCCTGAGCACTGAAAGGTGTATCACAAAAATAAAAACCAGGGGCCGGGCGATAGCCCAGCGGGTAGGGCATTTGCCGTGCATGCAGCTGGCTTCTGCCGGCCTGGGTTCGATCCCGGCATACCATATGGTCCCCTGAGCACTGCCAGGGAGTAATTCCTGAGTACAGAGCCAGGAGTAACCCCAGAGCGTCGCTGGGTGTGACCCAAAAAAGCAAAAAAATAAATAAATAGATAGATAAACAGATAAATAAATAAATAAATACCTTTTTCTTTCTTTTTTTGCTTTTTGCGTCACACCCGGCAATGCTCAGGGGTTACTCCTGGCTCTGCACTCAGGAATTACCTTGGCGGTACTTCGGGACCATGGGTTGCCGAGGATCGAACCAGGACCAGCATAGACCGGCTGTGTGCAAGGCAAATGCCCAACCTGCTGGGCTATCGCCGCCCGCCCAATACCAATATATATATATTTTTTTGCTTTTTTTTTTGGGTCACACCCGGCAATGCTCAGGGTTTCTCCTGGCTCTGCACTCAGGAATTACTCCTGGCGGTGCTCGGGGGACCATATGGGATGCGGGGATCGAACCCGGCCGGCATGGGCCAGCTGCGTGCAAAAAGCCCTACCCGCTGGGCTATCGCTCCGGCCCCAATGCCAATATTTTAAGTAACTTGTTTTTATTTTTTTTTATTTTATTTTATTTTTATTTTTTGCTTTTTTAGGTCACACCCGGCGATGCTCAGGGGTTTCTCCTGGCTCTGCACTCAGGAACCACTCCTGGCGGTGCTCGGGGGACCATATGGGATGCCGGGGATCGAACCCAGGCCGGCACAGGCCGGCCGCATGCAGCAACGCCCTACCCGCTGGGTCATCGCTCCAGCCCAGTAACTTGTTTTTTAAAGCCTCAAATTGTTATGATAGACTGTTTAAATTTTTTTTTTTTTTTTTAGTTTTGGGTCACTCCTGGCAATGCTCAGGGGTGTTACTCCTGACTCTTCATTCAGGAATTATTCCTGGTGGTGCTCAGGGGACGAATTCAAACTGGGATCAGCTGTGGTCAAGGCAAGTGTCATACCTGCTATACTATCTTTCCAACCCCAGTTTATTTTCCCCCTTAAAAATAGGGTCATATGGATTCCCAGTACCACAAATGGTCCTCTGAGGCTTAATAGGAGTAAGCCCTTAATGCTGGGTGCCGGGTTTGATCCCTGGAATCCCATATGGTCTCCTGAGCACAGTCAGGAGTAATTCCTGAGTGCAGAGCTAGAAGTAACCCCTGAGCATTGCTGGGTGTGACCCAAAAAAGAAATAAAAAATATGAAGTGAGAGAGAGAGAGAGAACGAGAGAGGAGAGAGGAGAGACAAGAGAGAGAGAGAGAGAGTACTAACGTTAAGGGATCCTGAGGACAAATTATTCGACGAATTTTTCTTTTTGGTTTTGGGGTCACACCAGAGGTCACTCCAGGCTCACATGCTCCAGGCCTTTGACTCCTCATCCTGCAGGGACACTTTTTTTTCTTTTTGGATTACACCCGGCAATGCCAGGTAATGCCATGCTCTTCGCTCAGGAATTACTCCTGGCGGTGCTTGGGGACCCATATGGGATGCCGAGGATCAAACCTGGGTCGGCTGCATGCAAGGCAAACGCCCTACCGGCTGTGCTATTGCTCCGGCCCAGGGACACTTATTTTTTAAAACTTCCAATCTGGAGAGTTTTAAGGTTCATGCCTTACATGCAACAGACCCTGGTTTAATTCCCTGAACACTTGGGGCCGGAGAGATAGCCCAGCGGGTAGGGGCGTTTGCCTTGCAGCCAGCCCATGCTGGCCCGGGTTCGATCCCGGCATCCCATATGGCCCCCGAGCACGGCCAGGAGTGGTTCCTGAGTGCAGAGCCAGGAGAAACCCCTGAGCATTGCCGGGTGTAACCCTAAAAAGCAAAAAAAAAAAAAAAAAAAAAAAAATTCCCAGAACACAGTGCCCAGAGCATTGCAGGGGTTAGCCCTGGAAGCATCTATTGGTGACCCAGGTAATTTCAAGTACTGCAGGACATGACCAAAATTACTTATCCTTGCAATAAAATGCAGGCCTGGTTGGCTGAAAATCACTAGGAAGGACCCCAAAGGCCTACTGGTCATCGCTTGGGAAACATCCTTAACCTTTCCTCCCAGTTTCTAAAAGCTTCCCAAATGATCCTCCTTCCTTTTTTGGAGGTTAGGAGTGGGGGTGAGGGAGTTTAAGGGCCACACCCAGAAGTGCTCAAGGCTTATTCCTGGCACTTCACTCAGGGATCACTCCTAGAAACATTCAGGGACAGGGTCCCCTGAGCACCACCGGAGTGATTCCTGAGTGCAGAGCCCCTGAGCATATAGCTGGGTGTGACCAAAAAAGTAAAAAAAAATGTTCAGGGACTATATCAGCTGTACTACTGCCACAGTTCAGGTCTTAGATTTTTTTTTTTTTTAATTTCCCCCAGGGGGTGCACCGTTCCTGGAGGTACTGCAATACCAGGCCGATGCGTGGAATGGACAAGCAAGCTCCTATTCCATTTCCTAGTCCCAAAAATCCATTTAATATATTGTCCTCTGATAGAGGACATATCAGATATTAAACTGATAAGAACAGATATTACATTTGATTTTGGCCAAAAGGCCAAGAAGCCATCTTAGATGATTCTAAGATGAATCTACATCAGCTGTCTACTGCTTCAGTGCCGTTCCTAGATGACTCAGCCAGCATGAGTACCACACTATTACAGGTAGACAAGGAAAGACAGTCAAAAAACTCTATAGTTCAGAGCGTGAACCACTTGTATGTAACAGTTCATTATCAGTTTTTGCATTGACCTATTTTTATTTTTTGAGGGGGAGAGGCAGCAGCGGGGGACACACCTCGTAGTATTCAGGCTTTCTCCTGGCAACCCGTATTTGGTCCTGGGGATTGAACTGAAGTCAGCTATGTGCAAGGAAAGTTCCCTAACCTCTGTAATATCTCTCTGGCTCCAAGTTTTGGATATATTTAAATAGTCTGTGGAGCTAACTATAGTTAGTAATTGTGATTCTTTAGGTTTTAGTTTTTATTTTCTTTTTTGGGTCACACCTGGCAATGCTCAGGGGTTACTCCTAGCGGTGCGTGGGGAACCATGTGGGATCCCAGAGAATGAACCCAGGTCGGCTGCATGCAAGGCAAAAACCTAGCACGCTGTGCTATCGCTCCGGTCCTTCTGTTTTTGGGACACACCCAGTGGTGCTCAAAGGTCACTCCAAGTTCTGCACTTAGGAATTACTGACAGTGCTTATGGGACTACATGACACATGGGGATGGATCCTAGATCGATCCCGTGAAGGGCAAAAAATGCCCTACCTGCTGTAATATAGCTCTGGCGCTAGCAATTGTGATTTAATGAAGTACAGACTCTAAAATATCTTATCAAATCCACCATAAACAGTGCTCCAAATTATCAAATATGAAAGCCATGGGTGAACTAACGAACCTTATATGTGGCTTACTTAATTCACACTCATTCAAGTTAAGAGTACCTTATTATATGGGGGAAAAAATCTACTGCCTATTTTCAAAACCATATGCCAAGATCTGGTTTATTTCCTCCCCCATAATCAGGCAACCAACCTTTTCATTAATGCTTCATTAAACACACACACACACACACACACACACACACACACACACACACACACACTTTTGATACTGATGTTCAACCCCCCCACACACACACACACACACACACACACACACACACACACACACACACACACTTACTTGCTTAACAAACCACAAAGGCACTGACCTATTGCATCCCCAGCCCCAGGCTCCACTTTGACAGGAGCAGGCTGAGGTGGTGGTGCTGGGCTGTTGTTCTTCACAGGCTCTGCACTTGTCCCTGAGGTAGTTTCTTTCCTAGAGGCTTTGGATGGAGGTGGCTCTTCTACCACAATACCACTTTGTCGCTGTCGTCCGTCTCTTCTTACTCCATAATTCATGGCAATCTTGCCAGTGGGGGAGGCTGGAAAAAGACAAAGCAAAGTAGAAACATATATGGGAATGTGGCAGTGAGAGAGCGGAAGAGCAAGAGATTAAAACAGGAAGGTGAAGATCAGTGGGAAATGGGGACACAAAAGGAAAACAAGCAAAAAAAAACTAGAAGTGTCTTAAATAGACACTGCAAGAACAAATTATTGCATATGGCTACTTGAAATAAAATCCCAGAAGTCTCGGGG
>JAJIBD010014255.1:0-57011 GCA_021461705.1 Cryptotis parvus
ACTACTGACAGTGGTTACTACAGAAAGCATCATTTCCTTTAGAGGTGCCATGTGCTGGCCTATTAGGTTACTGATGCTAGTGCCAGGCCCATTTTCTACCTTGCTATATAAAATACAAATTATTGGATGACAGGTTTAGCTAGTCTGGGAGCTTCGCTGTTTTACCTACTCACAACTTAATCTACTTACATGTTCTTAAGCCAAGGTTCATTCTAATGAAATTTCTCTTCTATGTAAACACTGATAGAGTGTGCAGCAGTTACAGAAGTCACCTTGACTGAATAACTTCTGACTTATTACACATCTACTGAGACTTTTATGTTTTCTAGATTGGGCACAGCTCCTCTTTATACCCACTGCACCCAGCGTGGAATAGTTAGAATTTACCAGGAGACTGCCACCCTGGCTATGTTGAGACTATGCCCACGGCTCCCCTGCACCGGCTCGCATAGCATGAAAGTGCTCACTGGGCCAGGGGATGGCTTTGGTACTTCCCTAAAAAGGGACAGTTACCAGGACGGTGCTTCCCTAAAAAGGGACTGTCACCAACAAAGCCCCCCCTAGAATCCCTTAGTTGTCCCTAAGAATGCTTGGTGTGCAATTAGAGCGCTTGTTTTATGCTGAAACTTAGACTCTGAGTAATGAAGAGACTGGACAAAGAAAGAAGCCTCGCGGCAACCGTAGTTTTCATTATACACAATTATAGCATAAAACAAAGATAGTAAAAAATGCCAGCCCGCACAGCTGGCTGCCGCCAAGGCCTGAGCTGGTCTCAGGTCCTTGATAAGGAAAGGCTTATGGCCTTCAGGCCTTTGCTTCCCATCATTAGCGGGAAGGGAGAATTCTTGACCTATGGGTCGAGGCGACTGGCTACCCCCTGTTGACGGGAATGCAGTGATTAGCCTCCCTAAACCTCCTCTGTGAAAAATAATTGGGCCTGTTAAAGTTAACACTTTCTAGTACAAAATCTTAATAATCTTACAATAATAAACTCTGCATAGAAGTTTCTAAGTTAATCTATAATATGTGCATAGAGCTAGTAAGTAATTCTATGAATATCAAAATTAAAAAAAAAATGTATCTTACTTAAGGCAAATATGAAAGTATGTAAAAACAAAAAGACGTCAGAAAAACATGTCTGAAAAACAGGCGCAGGCAAAAGGTGGTCATATGTGGTAGACCACGATAAACTCCTTTTGTTGTTGAAAAATGTCTCCTTTGCTAAAAAAAATAACTGGTGTAATCTTGTGTCTGTGCATTTGTTGAACATAAAAAGAAAAGCTTTGCCCTCAGTAAACGGCAGCAGCAGTATTTGACCTCCCTTGTGTCAGTGCCTGTCTGTCCACTGCGCCGACATTCCTGTTCTCCTGATTTCCTCACGCTGGTTACCCCCGAGACTTAAAGCTCACACCGACTGAGCGGTCTGCGGCAAGACTATAGGAAGATTATAGGAAGGATCATACTAGTTTGCTCTCAAGCAGGTGAGGGTGACCCTTTCAGTATATGGGGAACAAGATACTCAGAATCACCCTGGTGCAGATAATAAATAAGAAGGACCTTGTGGGTACCATCTAGATTACATGAAGCCCATGAAATTAAGATGTATTACTTTATACCAGCCCCCCTTTCTCTCCAGTGTTTTACATAAGAGATAATCTCAGAGGGAAAGAATTAGTCCTTGGCATAATCCTTTGTTTATACATAAAATAGGGTGTAGCTCCACCCTTCTATAATCTGTTTAGGGTTCTTTGTTGACATGACAGGACACTCCCTGTCACAGATCCGGATTACTTTGGTGTATATAAGGGGATTGACTTGAGATCCCTGCACCTTTTTTCCTGCTACTTCTTTTGGGTAGGACTCTTCTCAGGTGAGATCCTCTCTCTTTGGTGGGAGACTAAAGCTCTTTTTTTTTTTTTTCATTTTTGGTTCACACCCGGCAATGCTTAGGGTTTTTCCTGGCTCTCCACTCAGGAATTACTACTGCGGTGCTCAGGGCACCATATGGGGTCCCGAGGATGGAACCTGGTCCGGCATGGACCAGCCACGTGCAAGGCAAATGCCCTGTTGGAGGACATGTTTAGCTAATCTGGGAGTTTTGTTGTTTTGCTCACTCCCAGCTTAATCTTATTTAAGTCAAGGTTCATTCTAATGAGATCTCTCTTCTATGTAAACACTGCTAGAGGGTGTGGCAGTTACAGAAGTCACCTTGATTGAATAACTTCTGACTTATACATCTACTAAGACTTCTATGTTTTCTAGATTGGGCACAGCTCCTCTTTTATACCCACTGCACCCAACGTGGGACAGTTAGAATTTACCAGGAGACTACCACCCTGGCTACGCTGAGACTAAAGGTAGACTATAGGAAGGATCATACTAGTTTGCTCTAAGCAGGCGAGTATGACCCTTTCAGTACATGAGAACAAGATACTCAGAATCACCCTGGTGCAGATAATAATAAGGACCTTGTGGGTACCATCTAGATTACATGAAGCTCATGAAGTTAAGATGTATTACTTTATATCAGCCCCCTCTCTCTCCAGTGTTTTACATAAGAGATAATCTCCTTAGTCCTTGGCATAACCTTTGTTTATACCTGCAATAAGGTGTGGCACTACACTCTGTTTAGGGTTCTTTGTTGACATGACAACCTCCCGATTGGATTACTTTGGTGTATATAAGGGGCTGACTTGAGGCCCCTTCACCTTTTGCCTTTTGGTTCCTCAGCCTTCAGCTTTTGGCTCCCTGCGGCTTTTGGCTTTTGGCTTTTGGCCTACTTCTTCCCTGTGGGATATCGCCTTGTGAGCGTTTATTCCCCTTGGAAGTTTTTACACGTGGTGGTCGCCATCTTTGCCTACACGTGGCTGGGGTTCTAGCCTGGAATCCTAAGCATCGGGTTTTTCCTTTTTGCTGATTTGTATGCCTGAACCTGTGATAAGTAAAGCCTTTTAAAACCGCGCCGGATTCCTGAGTGTTCATCCATTCCGCCCGGCTTCGGAGGTAGAAGGGAACTCGCTTCCCGGCACTGTCGGGGACCCCGGCGGAGCGCCCCGACAATGCCCTACCCGCTGGACTATCACTCCGGCCCCTAAAGCTCTTTGTATGGTCTAAGTTCTGACCAGAGCTAGAGTTCTTTCATTGTATTGGATTTCAGTGTTAGAGCTTTTGTACTATTAAAAGCACTTTTTGTAATTTTGGAACTGTGCCAGACTCATGAGTTTTTATCCTTTCCCGGTGACCTTGGAGATAGAAGAGAACTTCTGTCCTGACACTGTTGGGGACCCCAGCACATCCCCGACAACCAATCACAAGTGTTCACCTATGTTTTAAAAGTAGTAACTATTTGTAACCTAAAGGATGAATCTGTTTGTATAAAAATTCTGAGTGCTCACAAGAAAATCTACAACAGATTTTAGTTTAGAACAATTAATCTGTAGAAAGCTCATTAAAAGCAAAGCTATGAATAGAAGGAAGGGAGGGAGGAAGGAAGAAAGAAAGAAAGGAAAGGGAGGGAGGGAGAGAGTGAGGAAGGGAGGAAGGGAGGGAGGAAGGAGGGAGGGAGAGAGAGGGAGGGAGGGAGGGAGGGAGGGAGGAGGGAGGGAGGGAAGGAAGGAAGGAAGGAAGGAAGGAAGGAAGGAAAGGAAGGAAGGGAAAGGAAGGAAGGAAGGAAGGAAGGAAGGAAGGAAAGGAAGGAAGGAAGGAAGGAAGAAGGAAGGAAGGAAGAAGGAAAGGAAGGAAAGGGAAAAAAGAAAGAAAGAAGAGAAAGGAAGGAAGAAGGAAGGAAAGAAGGAAAGAGAAAGGAAGAAGGAAAGAAGGAAGAGAGAAAGAAAGAAAGAAAGAAAGAAAGAAAGAAAGAAAGAAAAGAAAGAAAGAAAGAAAGAAAAGAAAGAAAGAAAGAAAGAAAGAAAGAAAGAAAGAAAGAAAGAAAAGAAAGAAAGAAAGAAAGAAAGAAAGAAAAGAAGAAGAAAAGAAAGAAAGAAGAAGAAAGAAAGAAAGAAGAAGAAAGAAAGAAAGAAAGAAGAAAGAAAGAAGCCCTCGATACACAATCTAGAATAGAAGTGAGAATGTGTATTTAGATAAAATCTATCATTTAGCTATTGCTATTGTTTATGCTATCATGTGCATACTAAGTATTATTATAATTTCTTGACAGTTTATCTTGACAGTTTACATGATATCATATGTCAGAATGTCTTTTCTTCTTAATATTTTTAATCACCACGTCCTTCCATCAATGTCCCCAGCTCCCCTTCTACCTCCCAGCCTGTCTCTAGAATAAGCACTTTTTCCCTCTGCCACTGTTGGAAGTTTGTTTCCCTAATTTATCCACCTTTCCACTAGCGAGCTTCTTCTCCTGCTCTTCATTTCTATTGTCTTTGGGAGTTTGTTATTACCTTACAAAGCTTCATATCCCTCATATGAGAGAGATTATTCCCTGTCTGTCCCTCTCTCTCTCTCTCTCTCTCTAACTAATTTCATTCAACATGATACTCTCCAAGTCCATCCATGTAGCAGAAAATTGCAAATCAGGGGACAGAGCAATAGCACAGCGGGTAAGGCATTTGCCTTGCACATGCCCATCCCAGGTTCGATCCCGGGCATCCCATATGGTCCCCAAGCTCTGCCAGGTGTAATTCCTGAGCGAAGAGCCAGGAGCAACCCCCTGAGCATCACAGGGTGTGACCCCCAAAAAAAGAAAATTGCAAATTGCATGGCGGTATCTTTTCTTACTGACAAGTAGTATTCCATTATGTATATGAACCGTATTTTTTTCTTTTTGTGTCTCACGAGACAACACTCAGGGGTTGCTCCTGGCTCTTTGCTCAGGAATTACTCCTGGCAGTGCTCGGGGGACCATATGGGATGCCGGAGGATGGAACGTGGGTCAGCCCGTGCAAGACAAATGCCCTACCCCGCTGTGCTATCACTTCTGTCACCAACCGTAAGTATTCTTATGCAATTATCTATTCTTGGACACTATTTTATATATACTCTTAGATATTTGGGTTGTTCCCAGAACTGGCTATTGTATATAGTGCTGCAATAAACATAGAAGTGCAGATGTATTTTTTTGGATTGTGCTTTGGACCCTTGGGGTTTATTCCAAGGAGTGGCACTACTAGGTCATTTGGAAGCTCAATTGCTAGATTTTTTAGTAATACCCATACTGACTTCATGGAAGCTCAATTGCTAGATTTTAGTAATACCCATACTGACTCCCCAAAAGGTGATCAATGGACATTCAAACCAGCAGTGAATGAGGATCCCTTTTCCCCCACATCCTTGCCAACACTGGTTGTTCTTGTTCTTTTTGATGTGTGCCTATCTGTTTAGTGTGAGTTTATATCTCACATTGATTTTTGATTAGCATTAACCTGATGTTTAGTGATCACTATCTATCACTATCTTCCCGTTAATCATCTATTTGCTAGAGCGAGCACCAGTAATATCTCCATATGCCCTGTCTCATGCTAGTAGAACCCAAAGGCATCGCTTGCTCCAGGAACATAAAGAGCCTCAAACAATTATATTAGGTCACGGGAATGACCAAATATAAATGTTACTGGTAATTGGCATATCATTACTACACGAGCAGCTTGCCAGGCTTGCCATGCGGGTGGCATACTGTTGTAGTCACCTCTAAATAAAACATTTATTGATGAACCACGTGGCCGCTAAGCGGCCATGCGAATGGGGCTGTGATAGTCTGGTCTGCTGGGTGGAGTTGTGATGAGAGGGAAGTCCGGATGTGGAAAATGGCGGGCCCCATGGAGTAGGGGAGGGTGGTCTGGCTTGTTGTGAAGTTCTGCTGGGGTGGCAGGCCAGGGCTAGAACCCACCATGCCTCCCGGGCGCCTCCACGAGCAGCTGGGCAGCAGGGAGAGCAAGTAGCAGCTCTGCCCCATGTCTGAGAGTCTCTGGTTCAGCATACCTGGGCCAGATTGGAAAAAAAACTGCTGCAGGGTGGGGGTCGATGATCCAGGCTATGATAGTCTGGTCTGCTGGGTGGAGTTGTGATGAGAGGGAAGTCCCAATGTGGAAAATGGCAGGCCCCATGGAGTAGGGGAGGGTGGTCTGGCTTGTTGTGAGGTTCTGCTGGGGTGGCAGGCCAGGGCTAGAACCCACCATGCCTCCCGGGCACCCTCACGAGCAGCTGGGCACAGGGAGAGCAAGTAGCAGTTCTGCTCCATGTCTGAGAGTCTCTGGTTCAGCATACCTGGGCCGGATTGAAAAAACTGCTGCAGGGTGGCTGTCGATGATCTGGGCTGTGATAGTCTGGTCTGCTGGGTGGAGTTGTGAGGAGAGGGAAGTCCGGATGTGGAAAATGGTGAGCTCCATGGAGTAGGGGGAGGGTGGTCTGGCTTGTTGTGAGGTTCTGCTGGGGTGGCAGAGATGTTTAGTGATATAGAACATTTTTTCATATGCCTTTTTAAATAATTGTGTCTCTTTTTTTGAGGAAACTTCTGTTCATCTCTTCTGCCCATTTTTGATAGGGTTGGACGCATTCATTTTGCAGAGTTCTGTCAGTGTTTCATATACCTTGGGTATCAACCTTTATGGGATGAGTGGGCAAATAATTTCTTCTACTTTATGGACTGTCTTTTGCATTCTGGTCATTGTTTCTTTTGAGGTACAGAAGATTCTTAATGTGATGTCCCTTTTGTTTATTTTTATTCCACTTACTTGTTCAGTGTTATTTCATCCTTAAAGGTGATTTTAGTGTCAATGTTATTTAAGGCTGAATAATAACCCATTGTATGCATATGCCACCTTTTGTTTGTCTATTCATCCACTAATTAACCCTTGATTTGCTTTTACTTTTTGTTACTATAAATAAAGTTACTCTGGATATGTAAATATCTGAGTTTATACTTTCACTTATTTTGTATATGTACTCAGAAATGAAATTGCTAGGAGCCAGAGAGAGTACAGTGGGTGTTTGTCTTTGATGCAGCTGACAGTTTGCATCCCCAGCACCATAGATAGTTCCTCGAGCTGGGTGTCATCCTAAGACTAAAAAAAGGAAGAAGAAATGAAAATCAAATTCTTGGATCATATGACAATCCTATCTTCAATTTTTTAAGGATTTCATTATCATTTATTATAGCAGCTTACACCATTTAACATTCCCACCAACAATGTATAAGGGCATCAATTTCTCCACATCCCTTACTACCCATGCTATTTTCTGTTTGTCCTTTAATATTCACTTGATCACTTGAATCCCATTATTTATCGATTTGCTCGGGCGGGCGCCAGTAACATTTCCATTGGACCCTATCACGTGCCAATGTAGCCCAATGGCATCTGGTTGATTCAGGAATATGAAGAGCCTCAAACCGTTGCTTCAGGGTCTTTACAAGGAAGTCTGACCATCTTGTAGGTGGGCAGCCACGTGATCTTTTGACATCCCGTGGGATCCAGTCGGTAATGGCTCTAGTCCAGCGTTGTTGTCTCCAACCTGAGACACTGGTACACCCGACAGAGCAGAAACCAGCTTTTCCCGTTGAACCCCCCTGCATTCCATGGACCACAAAGAGGAACTTCCGACCCGAGTCCACCATCCCTTTAATAGTAAGTGTTGCAATAAGTGCTATACAGTATCACATTGTGGCTTGGGTTTGCACATCCCTACTCTCTAGTGATATTGAGCATATGGCTGATGCTAGTTGATCATTTGTATATCTTCTTTTGAGACCTACTCAAGTCCTTTGCCTATTTTTTAAAATCAAGTTGTTTTGTTTCTTTTGTTGATTAAGTGTAAAAGTTATGTACATATTATAGACCTTGTTTAATGACAGATTTAGCTAATCTTGGAGCTTCAGTGTTTTGCCCATTCACAGGTTAATCTACTTAAGCCAAGTTTCTAGAATGAAACTTCTAGAATGAGATCTCTCTTCTATGTAAATACTGCTAGAGGGTGTGGTAGTTACAGAAGTCACCTTGACTGAATAACTTCTGACTTATACATCGACTAAGACTTCTATGTTTTCTAGATTGGGCACAGATCTTTATACCCACTGCACCCAGTGTGGGATAGTTAGAATTTACCAGGAGACTACCACCCTGGCTACGCTGAGACTATAGGAAGATTGTAGGAAGGATCATACTAGTTTGCTCTCAAGCAGGCGAGTGTGACCCTTTCAGTGCACGAGAACAAGATAGTCAGAATCACCCTGGTGCAGATAATAAATAAGAAGGACCTTGTGGGCATCTAGATTACATGAAGCTCATGAAATGAAGGTGTATTACCAGCTCTCTCTCTCTCTCCAGTGTTTTACATAAGAGATAATCTCAGTAAAAGGGATTAGTCTTTTAGTCCTTGTCTTAACCTTTGTTTAACCTGTAATAGGATCTGGCACCACCCTTCTACAATTTGTTTAGGGTTCTTTGTTGACAGGACCCTCCCTGGATTACTTTGGTATATAGGAGGGGACTTGAGGCCCCCTTGGCTTTTTGCTCCTTCTTTTGGGTAGGTCTCTTCTCAGGTGAGATCCTCCTCTCTTTGGTGGGAGACTTAGGCTCTTTTGTATGGTCTAAGTTTGGACCAGAGCTAGAGTTCCTTCATTATATTAGATTGTAGTGGGAGAGCTTTTGTACTATTAAAAGCCTTTTTTGGAACTGCACCGGACTCCGTGGAGTTTTCATCCGTTCCCCTGGAATCCTCGGAGGTAAAAGAGAACTTCTGTCCTGACACTGTCGGGGACCCCAGTAGCATCCCCCAACAAGACCTCACATTTTAGATACATTTAATTTAAAATATATTTCCAGCTACATGAATTTTTTGACTCTATTTATAGTGTTCAAGTACTTTTTAATTTTGATGAAGCCCTGTTGCCTATGCATTTAGTGTTATAGCCAAGATAATATTATCAAATCCAATGTTAGGAAGAGTTTTCTCTATTTTCTAGCTCACATTTTTGGTTTTAGCTCTTAGCTTGGGTCTTTACTTCATTTAAAGTGATATTTCAATTTTCATCTCTCTGATGGTTAATGATGATGAGCATTTTTTCATATATCTTTTGGCCTCTAACAGTATGTATTGCAAGCCACAGTGTATAAATGAAGGAAAAGAGAGAGAGACAGAGACACAGAGAGAGAGAAGTAAAAATTGCCTGCCATAGACAAAGGCTGGGGGAGGAGGGAAATAATGGGACTTTGGTGGAGGAAAATGCTCACTGGTGGAGGGATGGGTGCTGGAACACTGTATGACTGAAACCCAAATATGAACACTTGGTAACTATATATCTCACAGTGGTATAATAAAAAATTAATAAATTTCTAAAAATAAAATAAATAAAAATATTATTAAGGAATGAAAAACAAAAAAAATTAAAAATTAGGAAAAAAAATAAAGTGATATTTCAGGGGCCAGAATGATACCACAGCGGGTAGGGTGTTTGCTTTTGCATGTGGCCAACCCGGGTTTGATCCCCAGCATCCATATGGTCCCCTGAGCACCGCCAGGAGTAATTTATGTGTAATGAGCTAGAAGTAACCCCTGAGCATCCCTGGGTATGACCCAAAACGCAAAAAAAAATAAAAAGTGATACTTCAACTAGATATTAATTGTTTTAAGTGATGACAAAATGCCTACTGGCCATCCATATGTCTTCTTCAGAGACATTTCTGCTCTTTCTTCTCCCCCATTTTTGATGGGGTTACGGATTTTGTGGTTCTTAATCTTTATGAGTACTTTACATATCTTAAGTGTGAGTCATTTATCTTATGTACTGCAGTGCAAATATTTACTCCCATTCAGTAGGGTGTCTTTAATTTAATTTATTTTATCATGTGAACCCTTTTTAATTGATGTAGTCCCATTTGTTTATTCTCATTTTATTATTTTTCCTCTGAAGTCAAATCTTTGAAGACATATCAATTATTTGAAGACACCTCTGAGGTCCATGTGTTGAATAAAATCACTTGATCACTTGACATACCAGTTTTTGTCAGTTTGCTCGAGCAGGAGCCAGTAACATTTCCATTTTTCCCTGTCATGTGCTAGTGTACCTCAAGGACATCTGCTTGATTCAGGAATATGAAGAGCCTCAAACTGTTGATTTGCTGATTCCTGGCCTCCCTGGATGTGACTGATTTTGGGGGCTCAAGATACAGTATAGGAGTTTAAATGTCTGCCTCACCTGTGACTGATCTCTGGGGCCAGAAGGGTAGTATAGGCGTGTAGAAGCCTGCCTGGCATGTGACTGATTCCTGGGGCCTGAGAGACAGAATAGAAGTTTAGATATTTGCCTCATATGTGACTGGTTCGAACCCCAGCTCCACATTGTCACCAAGCACCATTAGGTGTTTAAATAAATAAATTTTCTGCTTAGAAACCTGCTAGACTAAAGGCATCTTCAAAGGTGAAACATCACTAACAAAGCAACTAGAAGAAAAGATAAACATATGGGACTACATGAAACTAAAAAGCTTCTGCACCTCAAAAGAAACAGTGACTAGGGGCCCGGAGCGATAGCCCAGCGGGTAGGGCGTTTGCCTTGCACGCGGCCGGCCTATGCCGCCCGGGTTCGATCCCCGGCATCCCATATGGTCGCCCGAGCACCGCCAGGAGTAATTCCTGAGTGCAGAGCCAGGAGAAACCCCCTGAGCATAGCCGGGTGTGACCCAAAAAAAAAAAAAAAAAAAAGAAACAGTGACTAAGATACAAAAGCAGTCCACAGAATGGGAAAGAATATTCACCCAATACCCATCTGATAAGGGATTAATATCCAGGATATATCAGGCACTGGTAGAACTTTACAAGAAGAAAACAAACAACCCCATCAAAAAATGGGGGAGAAGAAATGAACAGAAACTTCAGCAAGGGAAGAAATTCGAATGGCAAAAAAACATATGAAAAAATGCTCATCATCACTAATCATCAGAGAGATGCAAATCAAAACAACAATGAGATACCACTTTACGCCACAGAGACTGGCACATATTCAAAAGAGCAAGAACAAGTGCTGGCGTGGATGTGGGGAAAAGGGAACACTCATCCATTGTTGGTGGGAATGCCGGCTGGTACAGCCTTTCTGGAAAACAATATGGACATTCCTCCAAAAGACTAGAAATTGAACTCCCATTTGACCCAGCCATACCACTCCTGGGAATATACTCTGGGAAACCAAAAATACGCAGTGGAAACACCATCCCTACTTTTATGTTCATAGCAGCATTATTCACAATAGCCAGAATCTGGAAGAAACCAGAGTGCCCGAGAATCGATGACTGGATAAAGAAGCTTTTGGTACATCTACACAATGGAATACTATGCAGCTGTTAGGAAAAATAAAGCTATAAAATTTGCCTATAAATGGATGGACATGGAGAAGATTATGTTGGAGCGAAATTAGCCAGAAGGAGAAACAGATACAGAATAACTGCATTTATCTGCATTCATAAATATATATGTACATATTATGATACCAATATCCAAGGTCAAGTGAAACTTATATCAGGGAGGTCTTGTCAAAGGTGGAAATTATCACAAACATGTGGGAGTCAGAGGCTAGGTAAGACAGAAAATGGAACAGTGTGCTAACAATTGTCGAGGGTACTAATGCCAACCTAGAACTGAGCATTAAATAGAGGCAAAAAGATACACATGACAACTCTTTAATGTATGTTCTGTAATCCATAGTCTGGAGGGAAGGAAAAGAGAAAGAGAGAGAAATGGAAAGAAATAAAGAAACTGCCATGGAGGAGGACTGGGGGAGGGGGAGGGAACCGGGGACGGTGGTGGCAGTGGTGCGGGATGGGTGCTGGAACACTGTATGACCAAAACCCAAATATGAACTTTTTAATTGTATATCTTTGTAATTGTAAAAATAAAAATTAAAAAAAATAATAAGAAAAAAATTAAAAAAAATAAAAATAAATTTAAAAAAAAAGAAAAAGAAACCTGCTAGAATAGATTAATGCATGGCTCAATTACTTTCTCTCCAAGGTGAAAGTAATTTACTATAATTCATCAGTGTTCTATGGATATAATTTTCTTGTTTTTATATACAAATGCCCGGCTGCACCCGCAGGTGGCAGACAGGAGACAGGCTTCTCTACACCCAGGGCTCTGCCCCCATGGGCCCTGTATGGTTGATAGTCTGACATAGAAAATGTGTGGCCCCCCTGGGATGAACCCAGAGCCACGGCAGAGACTGGCAAAGCTACCTGTGGTGTATTTGATACACCAAAAACAGTAACAATAATGGTTCTCATTCCTAATGAATGGAGATGTTACTGGTGCCTGCTAGAGCAAATTGATGAACAACAGGAAGACAAGTGACAAATTACAAACAAATGCTAAAGATTTTAATATTATATCATAATATAATTGGATATACAATAATTATATCTGATTGCATTGTCTGTATTGTATATAAAACAGCTACTATTTGTCTTGCTGTCACATGTAATTTTCTCATACTTGTCCCTGATGGGTCTATATGATGGGAAGCAAATGAATTTACCAAACTCAAATTAAAACTCTAGCTCCACTCCCCCACAGGGTGTGTGTGTGTGATTCTTGGCGTCTCCGGGGACCCCAAGCTGCCCCAGGGAAGAGCGGAAACTCCATCAACGGGAACCAAGGCAAAAGTGCCTTGGTTCCAGCCGGACCGACCCTAGCGCCCTGAGCTTCCGGGAACCGCCTCCACTCCCCACAGGTGTGTGTGTGTGATTCTTGCGTCTCCGAGGACCCCAAGCTGCCCCAGGGAAGAGCGGAAACTCCATCAACGGGAACCAAGGCAAAGTGCCTTGGTTCCAGCCCGACCGACCCTTAGCGCCCTGAGCTTCCGGGAACCGCCTCCACCTCCCCACAGGTGTATGTGTGATTCTTGCGTCTCCGGGACCCCAAGCTGCCCCAGGGAAGAGCGGAAACTCCATCAACGGGAACCAAGGCAAAGTGCCTTGGTTCCAGCCCGACCGACCCTTGCGCGCCTGAGCTGCTGGGAACATCCCAAAACTCAAATTAAAACTCTAGTGGTGGGGTGAGAGAGGTAATAAAGTCGCTGGGACACTTGCCTTGCACCTCATCAACCCAGGTTCAATCCCTGGTACACCATGTTGTCCCCAATTACTTCAAGGAGTTAGCCCTGAGCCCTGGTAGGTGTAACCTAAAATCAAAACCAAAAAACTTTAGTGATAAAAAATCTCTTTTACATAATAGAGAAATCAGTTCATTTAGTTTGAAAGTTTTTTCTTCACACTTTGGTAGGAGAGCTATACCCAGTGGGGTCTCTGGGTCACCCCCAGTGGGGCTCTTTCTAGGGGCCACGTGGTGCCAGCAGTCAAACAGGCTCCTGAATGTAAAGCTTGTCATGGCCCTGGCAAGGAGTTGCTTTTTTGTTTCTTAAGCTTCTTGGGTCACACCCGGCTATGTTTATGGGTTACCCTGGGTCTGCAATTAGGAATTACACCTAGTGGTGCTCAGGGGACCATATGGGCTCTTAGGATCGAGCCTGGGTCTGCTGCATTAAAGGCAAATGCCCCAATGCTGTACTATAGGATTTTGCTCTTACAGAAACCATTTCTTTAATTGGAATGGTAGGTTTGGGACACACCCAGCTGTACTCAGGGCTTAATCTTAGTTCTTGGCTCATATGTGGTCACTTGGGGATTGAATTGGGGTTGACCTCATACAAAGAAAACACCTTAGTCCTGTATTATCTTTCCAGCCCAACAATTTCAGATTTTCCTTTTGTGTGCTGGTATTGGAGACCAAATCCAGAGACTCACATATGCAAGGCATGTGCTCTATCGCTTAAGTCACATCCCCTAATCCCTTAAATTACAAAGGAAAAATACAATCTCTGTAATAGGTATTAAATTCCTTTCACTGAGGAAGGTGTTTTTACTAAACTATCGAAAACTAAATTACTCATACACACTAATTATTGTTTCTTTGATTAAAATGTGTTACGCATGCAGAGTGTTATTTTTAATAACTGGCTTCATATACATTTTAATTGGGGAAATTGTCTTATAGAATTTCTGATATCTAATTCTTTAAGGGGTTCTGTGGAAACAACAAATCCATAGATAAGTGCTTCTCCAATGACTCTTGGTTAAAATAATTTTAATTATTTAAAAATCACTTGATCACATGATTACTTGACATTATTCATCAATTTGCTTGAGCTGGTGCCAGTAAGGTTTCCATTTGACCCTATCATGTGCCAGTGTAGCCCAATGGGATCTACTCACTTCAGAAATATGAAGAGCCTCAAACCGTTCCTTCAGGGTCTTGACGAAGAAGTCTGACCATCTAGTAGGTGGGCAGCCACGTGATCTTTTGACAGCCTGTGGGATCCAGTTGGTAACGGCTCTAGTCCAGCAGTTGTCCCCAAATAGCATTACTTGTTTTGCCCATCTGATTTTCCACGTCTTGGAAAACAAGACTGCGTCCCTGAGTCTGGATCATTGACAGAGGTCTGAACTCCGGATTCCTTCTCTCACTTGAGCGAGGCATGATATTCCAAGCATAGCTCATTCGATTCCTCTTTGGGAGACCTGAATAGCGTTCTCATCCTGAATTCATAGGGCTCAGGTCTCTGAGGCGTATGTTAATGCAGGGAGAACAGTAGAGTTGAAGAGATGTGCCCGAACTGGAGGTACCAAATTCCGCAGGGATGAATATGTCGTTCCCAGTGTTCTCTTTTCTGAAATCTGACATGCCTTTTCTTTGGTAAAGAAGCGAACAACAACACCAGGCCCAGACAAAGTCAGACCCGAACATCTGAAGAATGAGCCTCCAGTACTCATCAATACTCTGGCTCAGCTCTTCACACGCTACGTGTCTGAATGCAAGGTGCCTCCCAATGAAAAACCAGCAGGACAGTTCTACTATTCAAGAACGGAGACATTCACGACATTGGCAACTATCGCCCCATCTGCCTGCTGTCCGTCATCTACAAGCTGTTCACTCCAGTATCCTGAACAGGATTGGCAAAACATTAGATGAAGGACAACCATGCAAGCAAGCTGGCTTCTGAAAAGGATTCGGCACAATCGAGCATATCCACACAGTAACCAAGCTCATTGAGGTTTGTAGGGAGTTCAAGGTGTCACTCTGTCTCACGTTCATTGATTTAAAGAAAGCCTTTGATTCTGTGGAGACTGAAGCTAGTCATTGAAGCCCTAGCCAAACAGGGTGTTCAAACCCAATACATCAAGATCCTTCATGATCTGTATTACAGATTCACCACCAGGATCTCACCATTCTACAATGAAGTATCATTGATGTCAAAAAAGGGGTTCGGCAGGGTGATACCATTTCACCAAAACTCTTCAGTGCCACCCTCGAGAATGTCATGTGACAATTAGAATGGGAAGGAATGGGAGTGAAGATAGATGGTCATCAACTACACCACTTCCGCTTCACTGATGACATCATTCTAATAACACCAAACATTTGCCAAGAGGCACAAATGCTGGCTGACTTCAACCGAGATGTGGAAAGATAGGTCTGCAGCTGAATCTCAAAAAAAACTATGTTCATGAAAAATGAACTAGTTCCAGAGGCCCCATTCACTCTCAATGGAACAAACATCTCTGAATGCAGTAGTTATGTGTACCTAGGTCAGGAACTCAACATGATGAACGACCTAAAACCTGAGCTGTGCAGGAGGAAGAGAACGACTTGGAACACCTTCAAGAGCATCGAAGAAATAGCTAAAAGGACAAAGAACCTCCCGGCTCCAGGCATATCTCTTCGACTCCACCATTCTCCCTGCATTAACATACACCTCAGAGACCTGGGCCCTATGAAAGTAGGATGAGAACGCTATTTGGGTCTCCCAAAGAGGAATCAAAAGAGCTATGCTTGGAATATCACACCTCACTCAAGTGAGAGAAGGAATCCGGAGTTCCGACCTCCATGGACAATCCAGTCAGGGACGCTGTCTCGTTTTCCAAGGTGTCAAAATCAGATGGGCTGGACATGTAATGCAAAATGGAGACAACTGCTGGACTAGAGCTGTTACTGTCTTGATCCCACGGGATGTTAAAAAGATCACGTGACCGCCCACCTACAAGATGGTCAGACTTCTTCATCAAGACCCTGAATGAACAGTTTGAGGCTCTTTATATTCCTGAAGCAAGCAGACGCCATTAGGCTACACTGGCACATGATAGGGTCAAATGGAAATCGTTACTGGAGCCTGCTTGAGCAAATCAATGAATAATGGGATGTCAAGTTATCAAGTGATCTAGTCAGCATGTTCTCCCAACCTCACCTGCTTTTATATTTTTTAAGTACTGGGTATTTCTGATGAGACTTAGTGCAGACCAACAAAAACATTTTTCTGCTTAATCATTCTCTTCTCTTCATCCTTCTGAAATTCTTATTTCAGTTAGTGCTGTTTCTATAAATGTCTCCATCAATTCCATCTTCCCACTCTCTTCACTTTCTTTGGGTTCAGGAATTGGAACATGGCAATGCATTTACAATTTTCTTTTTTTAATTCAGTTTTTTAAGTATTTTATTACACCACCTTGAGTTGTACAATTACAAAGATATTCATAAGATGTTCATATTTGGGTTTCGGTCATATTAATTCAGTTTTAATTGTTGCTTTCAAAGAAGTTTAAAGTAGAATATTTTTATAAATTGGAATATATTGACAGTCTTAAATTTAAACTTTTTTTTTAAACTCTGAGATCAGCCCTAAAAGATCTGGAGACATTCAGAGACTAAAGTAACAAACCATGCATGCACACTTACTAGAGAGCTATTACTTTAACTTTTTTTAGACTGTCCAAGCTGCCCCTGCATTCATGAGTTTCCTTCTCCCTGTTATTACATGCAGAGCACATGTGTTTCAGTCAGTCTCCTATTACTACGAGAGAAGTAGGTAACTCCAGTAGGCAATGACATGGGAGATAAATGTGTCCAAATTACTAGCCAAAAATGCTTAGTGAGCATCACAGAGATGGGTTCTTCTTTCCAATTTATTAAACAGACTATTCAGATGCACTGAAACATTCATTTTTCACTGCAGATTCTTGGTCAGAGGCCAGGGATAGTTGTCTTCCTATGACACCTCACAGAGACGCCCCCAGGAATTTTCTCTCTTCAATGCTTAACCCAGTAAATGGAATGAGAGGATAGCGTCATTTAGCATGTCTGATATCAGAATCTGACTATGATTTTAGACAAAAGAAAATTGAGGATTTCTGAAGGTTATTTGTTTACCGTTAAATGAATGTGTCCTTCTGGTTTTCTCTGCATAAAAGCACTGAAATAAATTACCACAACCTAAATGTGTATTATACTTTATAAAAATACTGTAGTCTCCATCTACATGGCTTTCTAAAAGTATCTAGAATTTAAGTATTGATATTTTGAACTGTGACACTTTACTTGATGTATACAAAAATATATTGGAATATCTTGAAAGAACTGTGTTTGAAAAAGAACCTTAGCACTATCTGCACCAGTATTAAGCGACTTTTTTAAAACTGAGTTTCACCTCTAGTGAGCCTGGATTTTGATTCCTAGAAAATATTCCGGGGGACTCTGATGCAGAAATCCACAATTTGGAAGGGAAGAAAAAGAGAAGGAGATAGAGAGAAAGGGAGAAATAAAGAACCTGCCTTAGAGGCAAGCTAGGAGATGGGGGAGGGAATCACCCATTGGTGGTGGGAAATAGGCACTGATGGAGGGATGGGTGCTGGGAAACAGTATGACTGAAACCCAAATATGAACATCTTATGAACATCTTTGTAATTGTGTATCTCACAGCAGTATAATACAATATTTTTAAAAACAAAGCAAAACAAAAAAATCCACAAGGAAGTCCAACCCTTGTTATTAGCATAAACTTTGAAGCACTATAATAAAACAGTGGGATTTAGCCATAAAACTAGCTTTATTTTCTGAGTTCCTGAGTCTACATTTTTTAACATGGCACTCACAGAGTATGAGATTGCTTTTGTTGTTCCTTCCTTAGATTGTCTTTAGTCCTAACAAGATTGCACAAAGCAGAACATTTCTTTCAAAAAAATTTTTGTTTGATATTGGTTTTCTTTGACATATTTTTGCTAACAGAGAAAAATAAAATTATTTAACACGTGCAAATGAAATGAAGGCCAACCCAAAAGAAAGGAATGAAGAATAGTTGCAATCTTTTGATACTGGTTAATCTAGTCATCTTTTCTCATTCTGCTATTTTTTAAAAATTTCTATTATACCACCATGAGATATACAGTTATAAAAGTGTTCATATTTGGGTTTCAGTCATACAGTATTCCAGCATCCACTCTCTACCAGTGCCCCTTGTTTTTGTCTCACATATGCAAAGCATTTTCCCTACCAACTTCCAATTCTATTTTTCTCTTTCTTATATCATTTTTCTATTGCAGGTTGTGGTCAGGTTGGGGGATGCTGTCAAAAGGTGTTCAGGCTACTCTGAGGCCACTTCCAGTAATGCTCAGCCAACCAGTTCCAGAGTAGGGCACAAGGCTGCAGTATTGCGATGGTCCTGCAGGGCAACATCCTCCAGAGCCACACCCACTGACTCGTAGAAGGCCTGGGTGCTTTGTCTGAATTCCTGTCACCAGGTCCTCTTCTACTTTTTTTCAAAGTTTTTTTTTAAAGATAATATAGTTGATGGGCCCTGAATGGGGGCATAAACTATATTTTCTTAAAAAAATACTTAGGCCCCATTCACTCTCAATGGAACAAACATCTCTGAATGCAGCAGTTATGTGTACCTAGGTCGAGAAGTCAACATGATGAATGACCTAAAACCTGAGCTGTGGGCCGGAGCGATAGCCCAGCAGGTAGGGCGTTTGCCTTGCACATGGCAGGCCTGTGCCGGCCCAGGTTCGATCCCGGGCATCCCATATGGTCCCCTGAGCACCGCCAGGAGTAATTCCTGAGTGCAGAGCCAGGAGTAACCCCTGAGTGTAGCCGGATATGACCCAAAAAGAAAAAAAAAGAAAACTGAGCTGCACAGGAGGAAGAGAGCAGCATGGAATGCCTTCAAAAGCATCGAAGAAATAGCTAAAAAGACAAACAACCTCCAGCTCCAGACACATCTCTTCAACTCCACCGTTCTCCCTGCATTAACATATGCCTCAGAGACCTGGGCCCTACTAAAGCAGGAAGAGAATGCTCTTCGGGTCTCCCAAAGAGGAATCGAAAGAGCTATGCTTGGAATACCACGCCTCACTCAAGATATGGTAGGCGACCATACCTACCATAGGTAGTAAAAGAAGGAATCCGGAGTTCCGACCTCCGTCGCTATTCCAGAATCAGGGACGCTGTCTCGTTTGCCAAGGCATCGAAAATCAGATGGGCTGGACATGTAATGCGATTTGGAGACAACCGCTGGACTAGAGCCATTACTGACTGGATCCCACGGGATGTCAAAAGATCACATGGCCGCCCACCTACAAGTTGGTCAGACTTCTTTGTCCGCGAGGGCGGACGAGGCGTTGCACGGCCCTGACTGCCTGGATCCATCCCATATGTCCCCGGCACCGCCGGAGTGGTTCCTGAGTGCAGAGCCAGGATAACCTTGAGCACGCGTGGACCCAAAAAAAAAAAAAAAGACCCTGAACGAACGGTTTGAGGCTCTTTGTATTCCTGAAGCAACCAGATGCCATTGGGCTACACTGACACGTGATAGGGTCAAACAGAAATATTACTGGTGCCTGCTCGAGCAAATCGACGAATAACAGGATGTCAAGTGATCAAGAATATAGTTTATGGCATATACTTGGAATACCCCACCACCCCTTCAAGCTTGGTTAATCCTCAAACACCCAATGCTCCCAGAGTTCGGTTAGGACCAGAGGTTGTCATCAAGGTCTACAGTTCACTGAACAGCAGGGTTGCACCCATCACAATAACTATGTGTAGAGCAACTCAGGTATCCAGTGATTATTCCTTTATTGCAAGCTGTCCGTTTCTAGAATTTCAGCTAGGTTTTCATTTTTTGACCTCTTACGCTTACAGAAGAAGCATGTAAGATGTATAGACAATAAAGGAGCAAATCTTTGATTGTAGTCACTCTTTAGGAAAGTTCTGTAACTTGGGTGGAGCTAGTCTTGTGCTTCTCTGATTGGACGATGAGCTCCTCCAGCCCATCATTCCCTGCTGAGAGCACAGAGCTGCCTCTCTTTGATGCTTTTTAACCCCCATGTGGCTCTCACATCCACCCAGGCACTCTGAGCCAAACTTCTTTTCCTTTCTACGTGCCTAGATTTGTTCAGCTGAGACTACTGCCTCATTTATTAATATTGATGTTAATATCAATTAAAAATCATTGATCACTTGATCACTTGACATCCTGTTATGCATCTATTTGCTCAAGCGGGCACCAGTAATATTTCCATTTGACCCTATCAAATGCCAGTGTAGCCCATGGCATCTGGTTGCTTCAGGAATACAAAGAGCCTCAAACCGTTCATTCAGGGTCTTGACAAAGAAGTCTGATCATCTCATAAGTGGGCTGCCACGTAATCTTTTGAGGTCCCATGGGATCCAGTCGGTAATGACTCTAATCCAGCTGTCATCTCCAAATCGCATTACATGTCCTGCCCATCTGATTTTCGATGCCTTGGAAAAAGAGACAGCATCCCTGACTCTGGAACAGCAACAGAGGTCGGAACTCCAGATTCCTTCTTTCACTTGAGTGAGGCGTGATATTCCAAGAATAGCTCTTTCGATTACTCTTTGGGAGACTCGAATAGCATTCTCATCCTGCTTTTGTAGGGCCCAGGTCTCTGAGGTGTATGTTAATGCAGGGAGAATGGTGAAGTTGAAGAGATGTGCCCGGAGCCGGAGGTTCTTTGTCCTTTGAGCTATTTCTTCGATGCTTTTGAAGGCATGCCATGCCACTCTCTTCCTCCTGTGCAGCTCAGGTTTTAGGTCGTTCATCATGTTGACTTCTCGACCGAGGTACACATAACTACTGCATTCAGAGATGTTTGTTCCATTGACAGTGAATGGGACCTCTGGAACTAGTTCATTTTTCATGAGCATAGTTTTGTTGAGACTCAGTTGTAGACCTATCTTTCACATTTTCGGTCAAAGTCAGCCAGCATTTGTGCCGCTTGGCTAATGTTTGGTGTTATTAGAATGATATCATCAGCGAAGCGGAGGTGGTATAGTTGCTGACTGTCTATCTTCACTCCCATTCCTTCCCATTCTAATTGTCACATGATGTTCTCGAGGGTGACGCTGAAGAGTTTTGGTGAAATGGTATCACCCTGCCAAACCCTCTTTTGACATCAACGATCACTTCCTTGTATAATTGTGAGATCCTGGTGGTGAATCCGTAATACAGCTCATGAAGGATCTTGATGTATTGGGTTTGAACACCCTGTTTGGCTAGTGCTTCGATGACTGCATCTGTCTCCACAGAATCAAAGACTTTCTTTAAATCAATAAACATGAGGCAGAGAGGCATCTCCCTACAAACCTCGTTGAGCTTGGTTACTCAGATCTCTTTGATAGCCACATCCACCTGCCCACATACCAAATTCTGCAGGATGGATATGTCGTTCCCAAAGTTCTCTCTTTTTGAAATCCGACATGCCATTTTGTCGGTAAAGAAGTGAACATCACCAGGCCTTAACAAAATCAGACCCGAACACCTAAAGAATCAGCCTCCAGTATTCATCAATATGCTGGCTTGGCTCTTCACACACTACGTGTCTGAATGCAAGGTGCCCTCCCAATGGAAAGCCAGCTGGAAAGTTTTACTGTTCAAGTAGGAAGACATTCACGACATTGGCAACTATCGTCCCATCTGCCTGTTGTCCATCATCTACAAGCTTTTCACTCGAGTCATCCTAAACATGATTGTCAGAACATTAGATGAAGGACAACCATGCGAGCAAGCTGGCTTCTGAAAAGGATTCAGCATGATTGACCATATCCACATGGTAACTAAAAATCATTACTATCCATTAATACTGATAAAAATCATAAAATATCAACAGACTCCATCAAAGGAACAATACCACACCTATATCAAGGGCAGGTCAGTTTTAGAAACTCTTCACTTACTTTGTTTAAATAGATCTTAGGAGAAAAGTCATGTGAAATAATCTCCATTGGTCCTGAAAAAGCCCTTTAGGGAAAATGTACTAGGAAGACCACTGTATGTTTTGTTAAATCATCCCCTTCAAGAAATCAAATTCTTCATTAAAAAAATCCCACTCATCTGAATGTTAATCCTGTGTGTCTATCTTAGCCCAGCCCCATCATCATGCCATGAAACAGCTACTAGATGCATCTCTCCCAATGGCTATTTGTTTACTCTTCTCTTAGAGTCGCTGTAGCCAGGGCCCAGATGACAGCAGGTTATGTGCTGGTCTTGCACTCGGCTAATCAGGTTTAATGCCTGGCACCCATATGGTCCTCCCAAGCACCACCAGGAGTGATCCTTGAGCACAGAAACAGAAATGAACTCTGAGCACTGCTGATTGTTACCCAAGTACTAAAAAATTGTTTGAAAACAGAGTTTCTATAATCAAATGCTAGTACTCGTTGGTGACCAATGGCAGCTGGGGGGTTGGTTCTCTGCTGCTGGATCACCAACCATGATGTGTACTTTCTCTCTCTGACACTCTTTACATTTCTCTAACACATTAACAAATAAAGAAATCACAACTTTGGCCTCTTCAACAAGTGGTGTTGGGAAAACTGGGCAGCGACATGTAGAAAAAATGAATTTGGACCTGTGTCCAACACCATGCACAAAAATCAGATCAAAATGGATTAGAGATCTGAATATCAGACTTGAATCCATAAAGTACATTGAAGAAAATATAGGAAAAACCCTCCACGACATTGAAGCTAAAGGCATCTTCAAAGGTGAAACATCACTAGCAAAGCAACTAGAAGAAAAGATAAACATATGGGACTACATGAGACTAAAAAGCTTCTGCACCTCAAAAGAAACAGTGACTAAGATACAAAAGCAGTCCACAGAATGGGAAAGAATATTCACCCAATACCCATCTGATAAGGGATTAATATCCAGGATATATCAGGCACTGGTAGAACTTTACAAGAAGAAAACAAACAACCCCATCAAAAAATGGGGGAGAAGAAATGAACAGAAACTTCAGCAAGGAAGAAATTCGAATGGCCAAAAAACATATGAAAAAATGCTCATCATCACTAATCATCAAAGAGATGCAAATCAAAACAACAATGAGATACCACTTTACACCACAGAGACTGGCACATATTCAAAAGAGCAAGTACAACAAGTGCTGGCGTGGATGTGGGGAAAAGGGAACACTCATCCATTGTTGGTGGGAATGCCGGCTGGTACAGCCTTTCTGGAAAACAATATGGACATTCCTCCAAAGACTAGAAATTGAACTCCCATTTGACCCAGCCATACCAATCCTGGGAATCTACTCTGGGAAACCAAAAATACGCAGCGGAAACACCATCCCTACTTTTATGTTCATAGCAGCATTATTCACAATAGCCAGAATCTGGAAGCAACCAGAGTGCCCGAAAATCGATGACTGGATAAAGAAGCTTTGGTACATCTACACAATGGAATACTATGCAGCTGTTAGGAAAAATGAAGTTATCAAATTTGTCTATAAATGGATGGACATGGAGAAGTTTATGTTGAGTGAAATTAGCCAGAAGGAGAGAGACAGACACAGGATGACTGCATTTATCTGTATAACATAAATATATATGTACATATTATGATACCAATATCCAAGGTCAAGTGAAACATATATCAGGAGGTCTTGTCAAAGGTGGAAATTATCACAAACGTGTGGAAGTCAGAGGCTAGATAAGACAGAAAATGGAACAGTGTGCTAACAATTGTTGAGGGTACTAATGCCAACCTAGAACTGAGCATTAAATAGAGGCAAAAAGATACACATGACAACCCTTTAATGTATGTTCTTCAATCCATAGTCTGGAGGGGAAGGAAAAGAGAAAGAGAGAGAAACGGAAAAAAAATAAAGAACCTGCCATGGAGCAGGGCTGGTGGAGGGGAGGGAACCGGGAACGTTGGTGGTGGGAGATGGGCACTGGTGGCGGGATGGGTGCTGGAACACTGTATGACCAAAACCAAATATGAACTTTTTAATTGTATATCTTTGTAATTGTAAAAATAAAAAATAAAAGAAAAAGAAATCACAACTTTGTATCTGAAACTATGCTACTATGAGCAATGTTCTTAAAATTAATAGGAATTTATCAAACCCAAATTGATAATGTGGGGATAACACAAAATGTTAAGGCAAAAGCCTTTCATTGAAGCTAGAGTTTCACCTCGTGTATCTATCTACTTTCTCCCTTCCCACCTCTGTTGCCTAGAAGTTCTAAATTTTTTTTTAACTGTGAAAGGTCTGAGATATTAACCCTGCTTACAAATGAGCAAGTTATCCTGCTATAGTTTCACTGATGAGCTCAGAGCCATGAGAGCTTAAGTGAGAGTTATGCCATAGCTTAGCTATGGCAGGACATAAGCATAAGCTCTCAAGCTGCATGAGTTTTCCCTGGCTCCTTCCATACCTCTGGTGCTGCAGGTGTGTACTTCCCACACAAAGGAATTCTGACCTTTAGAACCCTCCCTGTAAGAGGCCTGCTATCAAACCCCACCTAAGGAAAACATGAGCCTTATTATCCCTGAGAGCAAACAATTTTGCCCTTAGACCTGCATGGGGACATTATCTGTCTCCTAAGGCTGATCACTACAGAAACGTCCTTGAAAATTCAGGTCAGAAGGAAAGCTGTTATGAGAACACTGAAACACCACCGTTATTTTACACAGGATCATTTTGTAATAGTTCCCCCTCACCACCACATGGAGAGCTCCCAGTACTCCTCTACCCCAGTACAGGCTAAAGTTCAAATGGAGAGAAGTACATGTTTTTGTAAAAGTAAGCAAAATAAAAAAAAACATAAAAAAGAATTCTCAGAATGACAAAGGTCTTTCTATCTATGACCTCAAAACATTGTGCATGCTAAAAATCACAATAAGTATAGGCAAAAACAAATGCGGAAAAAATGAAAATAGCTTTGTTTATCAAAACAAAGATAAACAAAAAGTTAATCGATTACAAACTAAAGTGAAAAATACAGACTCATAGAGAAGTGGGCAGAAATATGAGTGACAATTAAACATATGTGCTATTCAGTTCCATTCACAATAAAATAGGGGAACCAGTAAATATAACATAATAATTTTACCTGTTATATTGGCAAAAATGCAAAATTTTCATGAAGCACTTGTGCTCTGAAGAAACGGACATTCGGCTTTGTTACTTAGAGGGAGGAAAATGGGAGCACTCAGAGCCCACAGTCCTTCCTGTGAACAAGGACTGCATTGTCCAGGCCATTCTCCATGGCCATTGTCACGATAGCGCTGCAAGGTGCCCAGTCCAGATTGGTCTCAAGCTCTGTGCAGAGGCAAAAGTAGCTCTGCTGCTTTCACCAAGCCTGGACCCTCCAAAGAAGCACAATACTTATCGCTTCTGGCCCTTGCTAGCCAGTCACCCCTCCCTATTTTTAGGATTCCTTAGCCACTGAGCAGTATGTTATCCTATAACTAATAGCTTACGTTACAGATTCAGTTGCTACATATAGCACTGCCCCCTCCATAAATATATCATCCTTCAGGTTCTTCCCCCTCCTGTGTATTCCTACTATCCCTGCAAGTTCATCCTGGACACTTTCCATGTAGTAAAATGCTTTCTCCAAGATCTGGATTGTTTCTATGACCACCCTAATTCCTAACTCCATCTCCATCACTTTATAATAAGATTTGCTTTATTTTACTGGAAACGATGCATGTTTTGCTTAAGATAACAAACTTTCTCATGGTAGGAGAGTTGCACCCCCAGACATCAGCATGGGAGGAATGGGGCATGGGCAGAGAATCCACTCTAGTTCACAGACCAACAGAACTCTGCTGTTTTGTGTACAAATTGTAGATGCTTTGCTGTAAATTTGTGTTACTGTTGTAAGCTGTTACAATGTAGCAGAGTCAGGGAAACCCTTTTTTTCAGCCCAGGGCTGTTTTTGATCATTCAGTCTTGACAGATCTAATTCTAACCACCACTCTTTAACAACTTATTCCTAGTCTTAGCTCATAAGAATGTTTGTGTGATATATTTTAGGAAAATAAGTCAGAGTTACTGAGTGTATTAAATGGTTCATTTTATAAATATTTAAATGAAGTGTTTCAGATTTGGGGTGGAGGTGAGCTACACCTGCTGTTTTTAAGGCTCTGTACTAAGGGATCACTCCTGGCATGCTCAGGGACCATATGTGATAAAGCAGATCAAACCTGGGTCAGGAACATGCAAAGCAAGTGCCTTACCTGTTGTTCTGTCTCTCTGGCCCCTATAATATATCTTGTTTTGACATTAATATTTGTCTGGTAAATAAGGATAGGAAGGTACTGTGGGGTGCAAGGTACTGAATGACTCAAGGAGTGCCTTTTATCCAGAAGTGTTGTCATTATTATCACCCTGAAATTAAAGGACACACAGATTTCCTTTCCCTCCTTCATTTCTCTGCTTGGCATTTTTTTTTGCATAAAGTAGAGCTAATGTTTTCTCACATTTGCTACCACAATTCCCTAGATGTATTATTCTATATGCCATGTATTAGAGAACACCCAGAATAAGACCTAACCCTGAAGTAGGACATTCTTAGGACCAGGACCAAGATAGCTTAATTGGGCCTAAGCCTTCCAAAAAATGGGAAAAGACCCAATCAAGGCTGATAGGACTGAGAGGGTGGTTGTCAGACATATGCTTTTAACCATGATGCTTTTAACCATGACATATGCTTTTCTGCCATGATGACAGAGAATCCTAACAACTTTGTCTGCTTCTGTACACCTGCCTTGCTTAAGCTAAGATAAAGAATGCTGATATGTAACCTGAAGGTTTTGTGGAAGAAAGTACAAAAACAGAGTGTCAAGACAAACCTGGGCCTTTTGAGTCTCACTCTGGCTCAAGAGGTCCCTCAGTTCTCTTTAAGAGCTGAGATCATCTGTTTCTGGAGAGTCTGTATCGGCGACAGCCTAACATAAAGCAATATGTATTCTGCATTGGATGCACCAGCATTGAGTGTATGTGTATGTCTGTGTATGTTTTGTTGCGTGTATATGGTGTGTATATGTCTGTGTGTGTTGTGTGTTGCATGTATATGGTATATGTCTATGTCTGCATAAGTTGTGTGTATATGGTGTGTGTATGTGGTGTGTGTGTTGAAGAACTCATGGGAAAGAAAAGACAATGAGATAAGAAACTAGTAAGGAATAAAAGGCTTCTATGCTAGAAGACATTTCAACCTTAAATAATAGTTTCCTCAAAGAAGCCTATAATTTCTGCTACTGGAGTGGAAAGAAAATAATGTGTCTTTATCAGCTCCTTTGCTGCCTTCTCTCTCTCAGCTCTCATCAGACAGCATGGTAATGGCAGTGACTCAGTCCTTATTTGCCAACCATTGCCTCTGTGGTGTCCCATGGTCTTTCCTACTTGAGAAAGGACTTGGATAAACAAAGGCAACTTCTCATTGGTACTAATATAAGCTTTGACAAATAGCAGAAGAAACTGAATTGAAAGTAAAGTCTCAGACCACAGGCTTTTTTCAGGGACAATGTTCACATAGCTTTTCCCCATCATTGTCATGATCTCATTCTTGTTTTGACTCCACAACTTTATGCATTATCTGTTTTGTTTCCTTGCTTTTGCATATTGACAGTTTGCTGCCCTTTTTCACATTGTCTTAGTCAGTCAACAAAGGAGAGGGACAGGCACTTTACTATTTGAGTGGTTTGACCTGGATTATTTAGCAGTGCTTTTATTAGGAGGTAAGTGACTGTCAAATTTCTTATTTCCTTTAGTGAACTTCTTAAATAAGAGCTTATGGCTTATGTCTTGCAACTTATCATTTACAGACTGGTACCTAGAAGCCCTGAGTGCTTGGTAAATATTATTATTTTCTCTTTGATCATGTAGAGATAATTAATGGGATGAATGCTGTGTTCCCTAGCCCCTAAAGAAACTCTGTCTTCACTGGGCTATTGTCAGTTAGGAGGAGCTAGAAAGTTTGGCTCATAGGCTGTCCACACCAGCTAAGTTATTTAAATTCCAGAGGGTGAATATGATATTGTAACGGATTTTAAATTTGCAATTTATAACTCAGGTGGAAAACAATTTGTTTTGCTTTATTTCTATACAATGGAATTCCATTTAACTCTGCAGTACCTATTTTAAACAATGGGGCCAGGAACTCAAGCTTGTTGCTATGCCATTTAGAGTTCACATTTGAGCTTAAAACTATTCTCCACCCTCAAGGATTCCCTCTTCTCTTCCTGCACAGGATGCATCTGGGAAAAGAGGAAGAACAAACTGGGGATGTCTCACTGTGCTTAAAGGTCTCTGTGCTTGAAAGGTTTGCATCTGAATGAGTTTTCATCTGTGGTCTTAGTATGACAAAGGTCCTTGCATCTCATTTAGTCCTACCTGGTTTGGGTAAAACTTGGACACTCAACCTCATCTAGAGCTTTGGGGAAGCCCCCACAAAACTTGTATAAGATAGACACATGTAGCTCTAAGGTTATGACTCCTTTTCACTCACTGCTGGGGCTTCTTGCAAAATTCCATGTTCTGAGGTCAGTCTTTTCTCTGCTTCACCTTGAGTTAGGAACTGGGTCTGGGACCCTAGCAAAGAATTCTTGCAACACCACCAATTCTGCTATTTGTGCTTAAATAGAACTCGGTATTGTCTGCAGAGAAAAGGGCAGGAATGTCTGAGCCAGGAAGGAAGGAAGGAAGGAAGGAAGGAAGGAAGGAAGGAAGGAAGGAAGGAAGGAAGGAAGGAAGGAAGGAAGGAAGGAAGGAAGGAAGGAAGGAAGGAAGGAAGGAAGGAAGGAAGGAAGGAAGGAAGGAAGGAAGGAAGGAAGGAAGGAAGGAAGGAAGGAAGGAAGGAAGGAAGGAAAGGAAGGAAGGGAAGGAAGGAAGGAAGGAAGGAAGGAAGGAAGGGAAGGAAGGAAGGAAGGAAGGAAGGAAGGAAGGAAGGAAGGAAGGGAAGGAAGGAAGGAAGGAAGGAAGGAAGGAAGGAAGGAAGGAAGGAAGGAAGGAAGGAAGGAAGGAAGGAAGGAAGGAAGGGAAGGAAGGAAGGAAGGAAGGAAGGAACAGAAAACAGCAGAAACTATCTTGGCTAAACATGTCTCTTTTGGCCTCTCTTCAAGTCACCCCTGGCTCTGTGCTATTTTCTATTATTTGGAGTTTTTTCTTCTTTTGTTATTTTCTTTTATTTGAGGCACTGGGTTTTATGGTACTGCTAATGTAACATTTCTATTCCAACACTTATTCTCAAACACTCCCAGAGATAGTGCACTTCCCTCACCTTTGACTCAGGGCCCCTTCTAGTCACCCCCATGCTCTCTCAGCATAACAATTCTTAAAGTTCAAAATCAAGCATCTTTGCAATGGATACTTCAAACAAAGGTAGCAGAGAAATATTAAAGCAGTCTTTGAAATAAAATAAGAAATATTGGGCCCTGGGGCCAGAGCGAAAAGCCCAGGGGGTAGGGCATTTGCCTTGCATGTGGCCGGCCGATGCCAGCCCGGGTTCAATCCTCGGCATTCCATATGGTCCCCGAGCACCGCCAGGTGTAATTCCTGAGTGTAGAGTCAGGATAAACCCCTGAGCATTACCGGGTGTGACCCAAGAAAGCAAAAAAAAAAGAAATATTGGGGCCAGAGCAATAGAGTAGGTAGGGTGTTTGCTTTGCATGCAGCCCACCTGGGTTCTATCCCCAGCATCCCATATAGTTCCCCAAGCACCCCAAGGTAATTCCCCAGACCAGGAGTAACTCCTGAGTGCAGATCCAGGAGGAACCCTGACCATTGGTGTGACCCCAAAGGAAAAAAAAGAATAAAAAATATTGTCATCATGTGCCATATGTCAAAAGACATTTTTGGGGGGGAAAGGGGTATGACACCCAGCTATGTTCAGAGTTGCTCCTATCTCTGCTCTATAAATTACTCCTTACTCCTGGAGGTGTTCAGGGAGCCATACGGGATGCCAGGAATCAAACCCAGGTCCACAACATTCAAGTCAAATGCCATATCTGATGGACTACCACTCTGGTTCCACAAAACACACTATTCTTATTCTTTGTAATGATAGCTAGAATCTAAATTCTAACATTATTGCATTAGCAATAGGTACAATATTCTCTTGTATGTACTTATAGATTAATTTGGAGTTTCAGAGTCTTTCCTTTCTTACTGGTATCAATATACAGTCTTTTTGTTCTTACTGGCTTTAGCTTCTTTTCTATAGGAAACAAACAGGGCAGCAACATACACCTGTAATTGTGGAGAATTTCAGCACCTCTTACCATCAGTCCCAAAGAAAGTGGGATGTGCTTCTGGAACAGACAGCGGGACCTTAGAAAGAGATCCTGGTACTGTGAGGTACTGTGAGGAATCAGCTGTGGAAACAGAGCCTGAAAGACACCCTTCCATCTACAGTGAAAAAACTACCTAGTCCCTAGTCTGGAGGAAGACAGGTTTTGGTGTAGAAGGTTCTCAGAGTCATAAGGTACTGTTCCAACAAGTCACGTCCTGAACAACCAGTTTTTCCCTCCTTAAGCTCTGAGGAATCTTCCTAGTTGGGACCCCAGAGTCCCTAGGATCATTCCTATCTCCAGTTATGGGTGGCGCCATGCTGGCATCTGCCTCAGGCACATCACTGACATCTGCCTCAGCACTGGTCTATCCACAGTATTCCAGGATCTCATGACTGTATTTGTGGACCATGTTTCAAACTACTAGTCATGAATGAGAGAAATTATCACTGCAAGGATAGGCAGGGCTTGCTTATGTGCTCCTTGATTCTTGTCTCCTGAGTAGTTCAAGGATGAGTACTGAGTTTATTATATACCAAGGGCCAGCAATACTGGCCCATGGCTGTAAGTTTGTCACAAGTGGTGGATGCAGAAAGCAGTTAGGATAAAAGGGGGACCACTACAATAAGGATAATTGGAAATGGACACTCTGGATAAGAATTTGAGTGCTGAAAGTAGGTAAAGGGCAAACATATAACCTTCCAGTAGCTATAGTGAAAATCATAATGTCAAAAGGAGAGAAGGAGGAGGAGGAGGAGGACAAGGAGAAGGAGGAAGAGAAAGAGAAGGAGAAGGAGGAGGAGGAGGAGGAAGAAGTAGAAGTAGGAGAAGAGGAAGAAGGAGGAGAAAGAGAAGGAGGAGGAGGAGGAAGAGGAAGAGGAAGAAGGAGGAGGGAGGAGAAGAAGAAAGAAGATGATGATGACAACGAAGAAGGAAGAAGAAGAAGAAGATGACGACGGCAGAAGAAGAAGAAGAAGAAGAAGAAGAAGAAGAAGAAGAAGAAGAAGAAGAAGAAGAAGAAGAAGAAGAAGAAGAAGAAGAAGAAGAAGAAGAAGAAGAAGAAGAAGAAGAAGAAGAAGACCTGTTATAGAGGCAGTCTGTAGTAAGGGGTGGGGGTGGAGGGAGAGAAGGGAAACTGAGGATACTGGTGGTGGGAAATATACACTGGTGAAGGGATGGGTGATGGAACATTGTATGACTGAAACCCAGTCGTGAACAACTTTGTAACTGTATATTTCATGATGATTCAATAAAATTTTTTAAAAAAGAAAAGATTTTTCCTATGTTTTCTTCAATGTATTTTATGGATTCATTGGTCTGACATCAACAGACTACGACATCATTGGTCTGAGTGAGACGAGAAGGTGTCAACTGCATCATGCCATTTTTTTACACAGGAGAAGAGCTGTTTCTCGGAAAATGTGATGAAAGAGGCATTGGTGATGTCGGTGTTCTTGTCCACACCAACCTGGTAGTGAGCATTGATTCATTCAAATGCCTAACAAACTGGATAGGATGATTACACTTGAAGAGATGTGGCCCACTGCCAGCAATTTCTATCTTTGTTGTCTACGCACCAAAATCCACATACAAGGAAGAAGAAATTGAGAAATTCTACATGGAACTGGAGGAGTTCTATAAAGAAGATCACACCTACAAGATCATAGTCAGTGATTTTAATGCAAGATAGGACCCAGAAGATCGGCTGAAGAACTCCACATCAGGAGCCATGGCCTAAAATGGAACAAACAGGGTGAGAGACTATCTGAGTTCATCATGTCCAACAAGACCATTCATGGGAACTCACTGTTCCAGAAGGCTGAATTGAAACGTTGTACATGGGACTCTCCTGGTGGACAGTTCCACAATGAAATTGACCACATCATATGCAATTGATGTTTTGACTGACCCATGTTGCTGTTGTCCCAAAATTCCAAACCGAATCAGACCACCATCTCCTTCATGCAAAATTCTACTTCACACAATGGGGAATGACCTGATGGAATGGTTTGAGGCTCTTTATGTTTCTGGAGCAAGCAGGTGCCCTTGGGCTCTACTAGCATGAGACAGGACATATGGAGAGTTACTGGTGCCCGCTCAAGCCAATCGATGATGAACGGGAAGACAGTGATACAGTGATAGGCAATGGGGAGAAAAGGATGCAAAGTTTAATAAAAGAACTCTCAGAATGACCATAAACTGGAAACTCTTTGGCACCATTACGGCAAGAAGGGAAGATACCATCATTAATGACAATGATGAAGAATACAACCGACTGGCTCAACACCTCCATGATTGTGCGAAGAATGCCAAGAGAGAGAAAGACGCAAAAGGATGCCTGTCTTCAAAAACTCTCAAGCTCATTCGCCAACATGGCCTCAGGTGACCAAATGCTAAAGTCCAAGCTTGCAAAGCACTGCAGAAAAGGGATAAAGGAAGACCTCAAAGAGAGAAGAGCAGAAATACTGGCTGATGCAGCAGAAGCCAGGAAAAGCATTCGCACCGCCTGCCTGTCCTTCGCCAACTATAAGACCAAAATGACTGCCCTCCAACGTCCTGGTGGATCTATCACATCTTCCAAAAAGGCAATGGAGAAGATAATTCATTACTTCTATTCAAATATCTTATATAGTCACGTCCACCTGCCCACATACCAAATACCACAGGATGGATATGTCATTCCCAATGTTCTCCCTTCTGAAATCCTACATACCATTTCGTTGGTAAAGAAGGGAACACACCAGGCCCAGAAAAAGTCAGACCTGAACACCTGAAGAATCTGCTGTCAAGAATCATCAATACACTGGCTGGGCTCTTCACACGCTACCTGTCTGAATGCAAGGTGCCTCCCTGTTCAAGAAGTGAGACATCCTCAATATTGGCAACTATCGCCCCATCAACCTATTGTCAGTCATCTACAAGGTGTTCACTAGAGTCATCCTGAACAGGATTGGCAAAACATTAGATGAAGTACAACCACGTGAGCAAGGTCTTCGAAAAGGATTCAGCACAATCAACCATATCCACATGGCAAGCTCATTGAGGTTTGTAGGGAGTTGAGATGCTGCTCTGTCTCACATTCATTGATTTAAAGAAAACCTTTGATTCTGTTGAGACTGAAGTGGTTATTGAAGCCTTAGTCAAAGAGGGCGTTCAAACCCAATACATCAAAATCCTTTGTGAGCTCTGTTATGGATTCACCACCAAGATCTCACCTGGTGGTGGGAATGTCAACTGGTACAGCCATTTTGGAAAACAATATGGACATTCCTCCAAAGACTAGATATTGAGCTCCCGTTTGACCCAGCCATACCACTCCTGGGAAGCCAAAAACACAGCGGAAACACCATCTGCACTTTTATTTTCATAGCAGCACTATTCACAATAGCCAGAATCTGGAAACAACCAGAGTGCCCAAGAACTGATGACTGGATAAAAGAAACTTTGGTACATCTACACAATAGAATGCTAAGCAGCTGTTAGGAAAAGTGAAGTTATTAAATTTGCCTATAAGTTGATTGACATGGAGAGGATCATGTTGAGTGGTATTAGACAGAAGGAAAAAAGACAAATGCAGAATGACTGCATTTATTTGCATGACATATATACGTGTGTGTATGTATGTATGTAGAGAGAGAGAATATGATAACAATATCCAATGCTAGGCAAAAAATGGATGAGGAGGTCTTATCAATAGGTGAAATCTGCCAGAAACATCTGGGAGTCAGAGATTAACTAAGACAGAGAAGGAAACAGTGTGCTAATGATTGTTGAAAATGATAATACCAGCCTAGAACTGAGCATTGAATATAGGCAAAGGGCTACACATGCTAACCTCTAAATGTATGTATTGCAAGACACAATGTGTAAGAGGAAGGAGAGAGAGAGAGAGAGGAGATAAAGAAACTGCCATAGAAGCAGGCTAGGGGAGCACGTAGGGTTGGGGACATTGGTGGTGGAAAATGGGCACTGGTGGAGGGATGGGTGCTGGAACACTGTATGACCGAAATGCAAACATGGACATCTTTGTAATTGTATATTTCACGATGGTATAATTAAATATAAAAAATTTTAAAAACCCATAAATAAATAAGTTTCAGTAGTATTTGCTCAACTTCCTTGAAAAATATCATGGATATTTTTATAGGTACTGCATTGAATCTGTATAATGATTTACGGAGTATTGCCATTTTGACAATGTTGATTCTTCCAATCCATGAGCAGGAGATGTGTTCCCATTTCCTCATGTCCTCTTTTATTTCTTGAAGCAGTGTTTTGTATTTTCCTTTGTACAGGACCTTTACATCCTTCATTAAGCTGATTTCTAGGTACTTGATTTTCTGAGGCACAACTGTGAATGGAATTGTTTTTGAAATATCACTTTCTTTTCTTTTGTTATTTTCATATAGGAAAGCCACAGATTATGGGGTATTGATTTTATACACTGCAACTCTACGATACATATCTATTGCTTCTAGGATCTTTTTGATAGAGACTTTTGTCATCTGCAATTAGTGAAGTTTGGCTTCTTCTTTTCCTATCTAGATACCTTAATGTCTTTTTCTTTCCTTATTGCTATGGCAAGTACTTCCAGTACTATGTTGAATAAGAGTGGTTATGAAAATTGTCTATAAATGGATGGACATGGATAGTATCATTGAGTTAGTCAGAGGAAAAAAGAACAGATATAGAATGGCTGCATTCATTTGCAGGATATATTAAAATAGTATGAGTCTAATATCCAAGGCCAGAAAGAAAGAAGGAAGGAAGGAAGGAAGGAAGGAAGGAAGGAAGGAAGGAAGGAAGGAAGGAAGGAAGGAAGGAAGGAAGGAAGGAAGGAAGGAAGGAAGGAAGGAAGGGAAGGAAGGAAGGAAGGAAGGGGAAGGAAGGAAGGGAAGGAAGGAAGGAAGGAAGGAAGGAGGGAAGGAAGGAAGGAAGGAAAGGGAAGGAAGGAAGGAAGGGAAGGAAAGGAAGGAAGGAAGGAAGGAAGGAAGGAAGGAAGGGAAGGAAGGAAGGAAGGAAAGGAGGAAGGAAAGGAAGGAGAAGGAAGGAAGGAAGGAAGGAAGGGAAGGAAGGAAGGAAGGAAGGAAGGAAGGAGGGGAAGGAAGGAAGGAAGGAAGGAAGGAAGGGAAGGAAGGAGAAAGGAAGGAAGGAAGGAAGGGAAGGGGAAGGAAGGAGGAAGGAAGGAAGGAAGGAAGGAAGGAAGGAAGGAAAGGAAGGAAAGGGAAGGAAGGAAGGAAGGAAGGAAAGGAAGGAAGGAAGGAGGAAGGAAGAGGAAGGAAGGAAGGAAGGAAGGAAGGAAGGAAGGAAGGAAGGAAGGAAGAAGGAAGGAAGGAAGGAAGGAAGGAAGGAAGGAAGGAAGGAAGGGAAGGAAGGAAGGAAGGAAGGAAGGAAGGAAGGAAGGAAAGGAAGGAAGGAAGGAAAGGAAGGAAGAGGGGAAGGAAGGAAGGAAGGAAGGAAGGAAGGAAGGAAGAGGAAGGAGGGAAGGAGGGAGGAAGGAAGGAAGGAAGGAAGGAGGAAGGGAAGGAAGGAAGGAAGGAAGGAGGAGGAAGGAAGAAAAAGAAAGGAAGGAAGGGAAGGGAAGGAAGGAAGGAAGGAAGGAAGGAAGGAGGAAGGGAAGGAAGGAAGGAAGGAAGGAAGGAGGAAGGAAGGAAGGAAGGAAGGAGGAGGGAGGAGGGAGGGAGGGAGGAAGGAAGGAAGGAGGAAGGAAGGAAGGAGGGAGGGAGGGAGGAGGGAGGGAGGAGAGGGAGGGAGGAAGGAGGGAGGGAGGGGAAGAGGAGGGAGGAGGGAGGAGGAGGGAGGAAGAGGAAGGGAGGAGAGGAAGGAAGGAAGGAAGGAAGGAAGGAAGGAAGGAAGGAAGGAGGAAGGAAGGAAGGAAGGAGGGAGGAAGGAAGGAAGGAAAGGAAGGAAGGAAGGAAGGAAGGAAGGAAGGAAGGAAGAAAGAAAGAAAGAAAGAAAGAAAGAAAGAAAGAAAGAAAGAAAAGAAAGAAAGAAAGAAAGAAAGAAAGAAAGAAAGAAAGAAAGAAAGAAAGAAAGAAAGAAAAGAAAGAAAGAAAGAAAGAAAGAAAGAAAGAAAGAAAGAAAGAAAGAAAGAAAGAAAGAAAGAAAGAAAGAAAGAAAGAGGATGAAAGAAGGCAGCAGGCTGGGGAGGAGGGAGGGAATCTGGGGACATTGATGGTAGGAAATGTGCACTGGTGGAGGGATGGGTGTTGAAACACTGTATGACTGAAATGAAACCCATCATGAACATCTTTGTAAATGTATATTTCATGGTGGTATAATAAAATTTTTTAAAAGAGAGAAGCGGGGTTGTAAGCATAGTTGAACAGGGTCATTAAGAGATTTAGTGGGAAGTGATGGAACTGTTCTACAACTTGATTGAAGTGGTAGTGATATGAAGTCAGAACTTCCAGTTGTTAAAACTCAGTAAATTTTACTATCTATAAATCATAGCCTCAATTTTTTAATGTTAAAAACACAGGGGAACTAAAACCTTTGTTTTAGAACAAGTGAGCATGGTTTCTGCTGGAAACTTCACATCTCTTAGTTGTCTATAAACCCGAGGCATGTACGTGGCCCCTGAAGTCCTGAAAGGACAGTACAATTGTTAGTCTCCTTCCTGCAGACATCTGCTAATGATGAACGACACAGGAGCAGGATATCACACAAGACAAGTCAGGAAGCTCTTCCTCCTCCTTCCCTTTCCTTTCTTTCTCTCTGCTCTTTTTGCCCTTACAGCTTTTCCTTTTATTTATGAGCCCATGCATACAAAGAGATCTGCAGGAGACTATAGGAAGCAGGGTAAAGGGATGTATTTACTTGGACTTACAGTTACAGTAAACTGGTAAATTATTAACCAGCCCTCTGAATTACACACACATTTATTTTAAATTTCATTTCTATAAAACTGTAGTGAACACACATATGTTATGAACACTAAAATATAGATTTAAATATAATTAAGATAATATAATCAATAGATTCTCACAGACTAATTTATCAGTTTTTACTGAACTTTTTATCTGTTGTCAAATATTATCATTGTAAAGAACAATGTTGTTATTTACAACTACATTGTTGTTTTGACAAGAATCTTGACTAGTATTTACATTGATTCTGATACACTGATTCTGATTGCATTGATTCCGATTAGATTGAAAAGAAATAAACATAGGAACTGTGTTCATTGGTTCATGAGTAAGTCATATGGATGAACTTGATAATCATTTTGAACAGGGGAGAGTTGTCATTTATCTTTGTGCTGTTCTATGTTTCACGTCTCCAGAATGACATATTTTAAGTCTAATCTAAAGAATTAAGATGCTCCTCATCACTAAACAATCAGAGACCAGATTCAGATCATTTGATCACTTCTGTAATGTATATGCTTTCCCTGACATACGACTTATGTGAAATCATTGTTGAAGAGTTCAAATCAAAGGTACCCAGCACCCCATTATACGATGTCTCCACAGATACAATTACTGACAATAAGTCCAAGAATATAGTTAATAGCAAAATGCAACAAAACAATAAAAGGTAGAATAAAAAAAAACAAAAAAGAAACAATAAATAATCAGAACATATTACCTTTTTTATTGTTTCTTTTTTGTTTTCTTTCATTTTTATTAACAGAACTAATAAATAATCAGAACACATTACCTTTTTATTAGCTCTGTTTTGAATAAAAATATATTAAGTTGTAAATTTACATTACTTAATTATTCTTTCTTTTTTCTTTTCTTTTTTTCCTTTTATTTGGGGGGTCAGACCCAGCAATCCTCAGGGGTAGGGGGTTACTCCTAGCTCTGCACTCAGGAATTACTCCTGGTGGTGCTCAGGGGACCACATCGAATGCTGGGGATGGAACCTGGATCTGCCCATGCAAGACAAACTCCCTATCCGCTCTCCCTGGGGTTTCTCCTGCAGGCTGCTCTCTCTTTGGGGAGGTTTGTGCTGGCTCCTCTCATCAGGGCCTCTCACTTCCGGAAGTCTCTCTTCAAGGCTCCATGCTTCTGGTCCTCTCCCAGGACCTCTCCTGGCAGGACCTTTTCCTTAGGTCCTTTCAGCTCAGGGCTTTTCTCTTCAGGGCCTCTTTTCTCTGAACTCCTCGACTATGTCCCTAGTTAGCTTGTTTCATCTTTTGCTACCATGCCTTGTGTCTATGAATCCCTAAGTCTTTGAGTTCCTCTGTGATGCCCTGCTGCCAGTGGCCCTAATACTCAGAAGCCCTGAAGTTTTCTAGCCCTGTAGCTTTGATGCCAGCCCTTGGACTCAGGCACCAGGCCTGGAGGGTCTGGTGCTGGCCCTTGGGCCTAGGCATCAGGAGCAGCTTCTCCTCCCTGGTGCTGGCCTTCTGGCTCAGACACCAGGGGACCTATGGCGTAGGTGCTGACCAGGCACCAGAGGCCGCTGCTCTCTCAGTCTGGAAGCCACCCCCCTTGGATGCTCTCCTGAGGTCCCTGTTTATCTCAGTCAGGTTCAGAACCCTGACCTCAGCTGTCTTAACAGACCTTGGAAGGTACTGTGCCTTTTAAGATCCCACAGTCACACATAAACAATCTGAGGAAATGGATGTTGATTTCAGTGGAGTAAGTGGTTTGGCTTTTTTTCATTAAAATTCATTCTCTTAAATGAAACTCTGAGTTCACTTCACAGTAGCACTATTCCAACACTGACTCCCTCAAAACTGTTTCATTCGTTTACATTTTCTATCATTTTTAAAACAAGGCCCTGTTATTCAAAGGGAGATCTTAGGTGAAAATTTAGATGAATTTTTTTTTCTACTTGCGATTTTTTTTCAGTTTCTGAATTTTCTACGATAAATATCTAACATTTGAATATATTTTTCAAAAAAATGAAACAAATCTTTAGTAACTTGGTCTCTAAAACTGCATCATTGGTGCTGTATTTTTAAAGACCGGAAGAATAAATAGCATTGTTAGTAAAATCCTGCTCCAAGTCAGCAGACAATGTTGTATTCAATTTCATTTAAAAGCCAGATGTCCGGGAATTGGCAAAGGCTAATTACCAGTTTCTCCCCAGATGGAGTGCTTTCTCTTTTTCTATCCTTAGATTCAAAAGGATCTTTGCTTGCTACAGTCAGTCACTTTCGTTGGAGGCTTTATGAAATAGTTGGAGTTTGGAGGAAGGGAAGTTTATTCAATCTGAGTGAAAATGAGATGATTAAAGAGGTAAAAATCAAAAATCTTTAAATGTAAAATCATAAAGCTGCTCTTTGGTCAATGTCAGGAGTGTGTGCCTTTCTGTGAATACATTCTTGTGTCTCCCTTCCCATATTAAACTATTGCTATATGATAAATTACTCTGAGCCTTAACAGCTACTATTCCAGGTTTGCTCAATCTCAGGAGCTGGAACATGGTTTCACTGTCTGCCTCTACTAAAGCTATCCTGTGACACTGTGACCCAATGGTGTGTTCTGGAGTCATGATGAGGGAGTAATGTACTTTCAGGCTAACCCATTTACAAGATTGTTGTCACACTGCTTTACATTTGTGAAATCACTTTAGGAACCTGAGTACCTCAGGAGAGAGACAGTGCAGGGGTTACGGTTCAGGATTTGCATGCAACAGATTTCAGTTCTGTGCCAGGGCTATGTAGCTCCCCAAGCACTGATAGATGCAGCCCTTGAGGCCCTCCTCCACGGTTCCCTGAGCACTGCCATTGTGACCCAAGAAGCTCCCGAGCATTGAATGGCTAAGCAGCACTGCAGAATGTATTCACATTGTTGTCTGAGGAAGACAACCAAGCCAGTGGTTCAGTGGTGCGGCCCAAGGAGTGGTGCTGCTTGGGCCCTATGGTCTTTGGGAGCCTCAGGGCCACTGTCAGTGGTTGTGAAGCCATGTAGACTTAAGGATCAAGCCCTAGCCTGAAAACAATCTTCCAAACCCCCAAAACATCATGGGAAAGATATCCTACACATACACTATTTTCCATGTGTGCCATGTCATGAAAATTATTGCGCTAGTTTAACTAGTCTAGATCCCATCCATGACTTACGTGCTGACCTGTGTCTTTACTAATATTCTCCAAAAAATTCTCAAGCACCTCTGCTGTGGTTCTCAGTGGTGCGCTTCAGCCTCTGCCTGGAATTGAGTGTTTTCTCCACATCATTTCTTCCATCAGTGGCGTGCAGACACTAACCGAGTTCATAATCAACTGTCAGGACACTCCCTTTTTTGATTTGTATTCAGTTTCGTTTCACACTTCGTGGCCAGATTTTATTATTGATCAGTTTTGGGTTTAGATTTTTTTTCAAATGCTTTATCTGTGTGAATTTTATAATCATGTGATTTTCTGCTGCCTGCTAATATGTAGATTAGAGCATGGATTGTATTGATTTGATTTTGGATCTTCAACCTGCCATTCACTTTTAAAACAAATACTACTGGGGCATTTCTATTAAAATACATTGTTGGGCTAGAGTTGCCAATATTTTATTGTTTATGAAATATGTCGTGCTCTCATAGGGGAGGGGGAGAGGAGATATGTTAGCAGGATGAAAACACTATAAGGGTCTCCCAAAGAGGAATTGAAAGAACTATGCTTGGAATATCACACCTCACTCAAGTGACAGAAGGAATCCAGAGTTCCGACCTCTGTCTACGTTCCAGAGTCAGGGACACTGTCTCATTTGCCAAGTCATCGAAAATCAGATGGGCTGGACATGTAATGCGATTTGGAGACGACCGCTGGACTAGTTGTTACTGACCGGATCCGAAAAGACGGCAAAACATCACGTGGCCGCCCACTTACAAGATGGTCAGATTTCTTCGTTAAGACTCTGAACGAATGGTTTGAGGCTCTTCGTATTCCTGAAGCAACCAGATGCCACTGGGCTACACTGGCATGTGATAGGGTCAAATGGAAATGTTACTGGGGCCTGATCGAGCAAATCGATGAACAATGGGATGTCAAGTGATACTGGAAGATGCAGCAGAAGCCAGGAAAATCATTCACAAAGCCCGCCTGTCCTTCGCCAACTATAAGACCAAGATGACTGCCCTCCAATGTCCTGATGGATCGATCACATCTTCCAGAAAGGCAATGGAGAAGATTATCCATGACTTCTACTCAGATCTCTTTGATAGCCACGTCCACCTGCCCACAAACTGAATTCCACAGGTGGATATGTCATTCACAATGTTCTCCCTTCTGAAATCCGGCATGCCATTTTGTCGGTAAAGAAGGGAACAGCACCAGACCCAGACAAAGTCAGACCTGAGCACCTGAAGAATCTGACTGCAGTACTCATCAATACACTGGCTGGGCTCTTAACATGCTACCTGATGCAGATACACCCGGCAGAGCAGATACCAACTTTCCTCATTGCACGCGGCCTCACAGCAGCCACACAATTTACCTCCAAATTACAATGAATATTCTACCCACCCTTCTGAGAGAGCCCCACAAGCTACTGAGAGTATAGTGCCCACAGAGCAGAGCCTGGCAGGCTGTCCAATGCTTGTTCGATATGCCAAAGCCAGTAAAAAAATGTTTATCTTCCTGACCCTGAAAGAGCCCTTAATACAGCAGCAAAAAGAAAGGCGAACAAGCAGTGCCTGATAAAATTTCATGGCAAACTAGGCTGCCGAAATGAAGAAGGACTAAAATGACTGTCTGTACTTTCAATGCACTTATGCTGACATCAGAATCATATAGCAAGGACCTGATGGTTTAAGCGCAAAAGATCAAGTACGACATCATTGGTCTGACTGAGACGAGGAGGTAACAGTCACATCACTCTGTATTTGACACCGGAGAAAAATTGCTCCTCAGAACATGCAACGAAAGAGGCGCCGGTGGTGTTGGTGTCCTTGTCAACACGAACATGGCCGTCAACGTTGATTCATTTGAATGCGTAACAAACTGGATAGGATGATTACACTTGAAGAGATGTGGCCCACTGCTAGCAATTTCTATCTTCATTGTCTATGCACCAACATCCACATACAAGGAAGATGAAATTGAGAAATTCTACATGGAACTGGAGGAGTTCTATAAAAAGATCACACCTTCTACAAGATCATAGTTGGTGATTTTAATGCCAAGATAGGACTGAGAAGATAGGCCGAAGAACCATGGCCTAGAATGGTATGAACAGGGTGAGAGACTATCTGAGTTCATCATGTCCACCAAGACCATTCATGGGAAGTCACAGTTCCAGAAAGCTGAATTGAAACGTTGGGCATGAGAATCTCCTGGTGAACAGTTCCACAATGAAATTGACCACATCATCTTCAATCGACGGTTTTGCCTGACCGATGTCACTGTCGTCCCAAAATTCCAAACAGGATCAGACCACCATCTCCTTCATGCAAAATTCTACTTCACCCAATGGGGAGAAAAGGTTGCAAAGTTTAAGAGGAGAACTCCCAGAACGACCACCAACTGGGAACTCTTTGGCACCATTGCGGCAACATGGGAAGATACCATCATTGACGACATCGATGAAGAATACAACCGACTTGTTCAGCACCTCCATGATTGTGCGAAAAATGCAGAGAGAGAAAAGACACAAAAGGACACCTGTCTTCAGAAACTCTCGAGCTCATTAATCAATGTGGCAAGGCACGAACCTCAGGCAACCAAATGCTAACATCCAAGCTTGCAAAGCAGTGCAGAGAAGTGATAAAGGAAGACCTCAAAGAGAGAAGAGCAGAAATACTGGAAGATGCAGCAGAAGCTGGGAAAAGCATTTGCACCGTTCGCCTGTCCTTCGCCAACTATAGGACCAAGATGACTGCCCGCTGTCGCCCTGATGGTCAATCACATCTTCCAGCAAGGCAATGGAGAAGATTATCCATGACTTCTACTCAGATCTCTTTGATAGCCACGTCCACCTGCCAACATACCAAATTCCACAGGATGGATATGTCATTCCCAACGTTCTCCCTTCTGAAATCCAACATGCCATTTCCTTGGTAAAGAAGGGAACAGCACCAGGACCAGACAAAATCAGACCTGAATACCTGAAGAATCTGCCATCAGTACTCATCAACACACTAGCTCGGCTTTTCACACGCTACCTGTCCCAATGCAAAGTGCCCTCCTAATGGAAAACCAGCAGGGCAGTTCTACTGTTCAAGAAGGGAGACATTCATGACATTGGCAACTATCGCCCCATCTGCCTGTTGTCCTTCATCTACAAGCTGTTCACTCCAGTCATCCTGGACAGGATTGGCAGAACACTAGATGAAGGACAACGATGCTAGCAAGCTGGCTTCCGAAAAGGATTTCGCAAAATCGACCATATCCACACGATAACCAAGCTCTTTGAGGTTTGTAGGGAGTTCAAGATTCTGCTCTGTCTCAAGTTCATTGATTTACAGAAAGCCTTTGATTCTGCGGAGAATGAAGCAGTCATCGAAGCCCTAGCCAAACAGCGCATTCAAACCAAATACATCAAGATCCTTCATGAGCTGTATTACGGATTCACCACCTGGATCTCACCATTCTACAAGGAAGTGATCATTGATGTCAAAAGAGGGGTTCGACAGGGTGATACCATTTCACCAAAACTCTTCAGAGCCACCCTCGAGAACATCATGCGACAATTAGAATGGGAAGGAATGGGAGTGAAGATAGAAGGTTAGCAACTACACCACCTCCGCTTCGCTGATGACATCGTTCTAATAACACCAAACATTAGCTAAGCGGCACAAATGCTGGCTGACTTCGACTGAGAATGTGGAAAGATAGGTCTATAGCTGAATCTCAACAAAACTATGTTTATGAGAAATTGAACTAGTTCCAGAAGCCCCATTCACTCTCAATGGAACAAACTTCTCTGAATGCAGCAGTTATGTGTACCTAGGTCAAGAAGTCAACATGATGAACGACCTAAAACCTGAGCTGCACAGGAGGAAGAGAGCGGCATGGAATGCCTTCAAAAGCATCGAAGAAATAACTAAAAGGACAAAGAATCTCAGCTCCAGGCACATCTCTTCGACTCCACCCTGCATTAACATATGCCTCAGAGACCTGGGCCCTAAAAAAGCAGGATGAGAGTGCTATTATTCTTTTAAAAGATATAGAAGGTGGTATAACAATATTGACTCATTTCTAAAGTAGGCGATTTCTTTCTTTTCTCCTTAATTTTGTCAATTCTATCTCTGAATCTTTCATTTCATTACTCTATGTGTAATTTTCTTATATAATTTTATCAATGTCTTCTCATTCTTTGCTTTTTTCTTTGCTCTCATTCTCTGCTTTTTTCTGTTTACATTAGGTACTTACAATGTTGGGGGAATCAGACAATGGGCTTCATATTCCTGGAAGCTATTCCTTCCCAGGATAGTTAGCAATATGATCCTAGACATAACAATTCTGTGAATCACAAAAGTGTGGTGGTCACACACTTGGCTGAAGTATTTGGCAGGGTGCACGTTTCCAGTCACAATACTAGTGCCCGTGCTCACTGGGGATCAACCTCTTCAGTTATGTTGCTTTTGCACGTTCTGGGGGCAATGCTTGCCATGGGTCACGTACTTTTGTCATGGCTCTCGTGCACTCCTGGCTGTGGTGTGCCAGAGATCTCACACTGTTGAGCTTCTGGGGACCAAACAGCAATGAAGGGACAATGCTCTTGTGAGTGGAACCTGAGACTAAATTCATGACTGCACACGTGCAGAGGAGGGTTTGGTTTGGTTTGGGTTGGGTTTTGACTCTGAATCATCCCGTGGCCACTGAAATTGTCTTTTTTAAGAAAGATAAACTTTTATTATAAAAAGTTTCCAGTCAAAACCAAAATTTGAAAAAATAGTATAATAAATATTCATTATACAACTTAAAAATGGTCATGTTTTGGGGATCAGTACCCCAAGATGGTCTGACTGGTACCCTCAGATCCATCCTGCAGTCATCACAAAGAATGACACAGATATAGCAGCTTGTCCAGGCACAGATATTGCCTAAAGTACCCCCAAATGAGGAGCCATTTGGTCATTTTATTTACTAAGTCTCCAAGTTGCTCCACAATCCTGCCGCAATACACTGTTCTCCATAAATTAGCAGGTTTCTTTTTTAAAACAAAGGGTTGAAATAATCAGGTGCTTGTGTGGGTATGTTGTAGATGAACACACATACTTAATGTATATCCTTGAAAGTAAGGGATTTTTCTTGTTTTACTGGACTAGATACTCGCTGTCAGTCCTCATGATTTAAGGTTCTCATTAACCCATTTACACTTACATATGCTTTGCAGCATGTTGCAGCCCTAACGCATGTTTGCATCTTAAATGCCCCTTGCTAAACTAGTTTTCCTGTCCTATGTATTCCTACTTTGTCGCATTTTCAGCCCAGCTGTATGCTCTCATCCACCCTTACTAAACTTGTCTTACCCATGAGACTGCTCAAATCTTGAGGCCTGTTTTAGCAGGGAAATTATCTACAATCAAATAATAGCTTTGGGGGGTAATAGTTTTTGTAACTTTTTTGTTTGAGGCTCTGTGATTTACAATACTGCTATTGCTATTCATAAAGTGCTCATCAACACTCATGATCACTGAAATGCAAATCAAAACAACACTGAGACGTCATCATTCCAATGCACATCCTTCCAACACCACATGTCACCAGGGTACCTACCCCATGGACCTCAATATTGCTCCTTTTTAACACCCCTGCCCCACAGCCCCAAACTCAATTATGGGCATTAGTTTTCCCATTGTATTGGCCTTGGTCCTCTTTTGCTTCCTTGCTATATATCTTCAGGTATCACAGATGTGAGAGATCATCCTGTATCTATCCTTCTCCTTCTGGCTTCACTCAGCATAATATTCTCTGGCTCCATACATGTTGCTGCATGATGAACAAATGCATGATTTTGTTCTTTCTTTCAGTTGGATAGTATTACATTGTGTTTATATTCTACAGCTTCTTTCTCCATTCATGTTTGGGGGGCAAGTTTTATTTTCATATTTGACTATTGTACTAAATACATCAATGAATATAAGGGAACACATATTCTTTCATATTAACATTCTTGTGTTTTGAGGTTAGATAAATATAAGTGACATTGTTGGCTTATATAAGAGCCCTATTGCTATATCTGGGGAGATCTCCATGTTGCTTCCCAGAGAAAGTGAACCAGATGACATATTCACCAATATGTGGATGAGGGTTCCTTTCTTACCCTCATCACTGCCAATGCTACTTGTTTCCTGACTTTTTTGATATATGCCATTCTCATTAGCATGAGATGACATCTCAATATTATTTTTATTTGCATTTCACTAATCATAAGTAATGATGAGCACTTATTCATGTCTGTTGTCCATCTGTATGTCTTCTTTGGGAAAATATCTGTTCATCACCTTGTCCAATTTGTTCATGAGGTCACTGGATTTTTTTGTTGTTGATTTTTGTGAGTGCTCTATAGATTTTGAACATCAGCCCTTTATCTGCTGTGTAATGTGCAAATATTTTCTCCTGTTAATCAGGGTGTCTTCTCATTATAGTTTTAGCATTTTTTGATGTCCAAAAGCTTTCCAATTTGCCATGATCAAATGGTATTATCTTATTTGTTTAAAGGCTACAATAAATTGTGGGTATAGACTAAAAGATAAAACATGGTCTTTGTCCTCATGAGTGTACATAGTAAAGAAGAGGCCTGAGTCCAACAAACAATGTCATACTATCTAAATGTGAACTACAGTCTATGGAAGGGAAATAATTTCTAACCTGGAATAACCTGTAAAGCTTTGAATACCTATGAAATAGGTATTCAAAGTATATGTTTTAACTTGTATAAAATATAAGTATATATTTTATAAGTATATATTTATTAGTATATATTTTAACTTGTCCACACTGAGAAAGAATCAAAATATATACCTTTGATGAAAATGGAGTAAGATGCATTGGCATCATTCTGTTTTCAAGGCAACCCAATTCTATCCCAATTCCACACAAAACTGTAGCTGAAACATATACAAGGATTTCACAGAAAGGAACATTATATACTACTGATTAAGTTTCAGGACCTCAAGAGAACTTAACACTCATTAGAATATATTCACAAAGGACATCAAAATATATAAAGCAACTGCTAACAGATCTGAAGTGAGACACTGACAGTCATGCCACATAGTAGGGGACTTTACACTACTCACCATGAACAGATGAACAGGTAGGAAATCAACAAATAGTTAGGATCAATAGACAATACAGGATTCTCCATTATTCCAAAAAGCCTGTCCAACATTTATTGAGACTCAACTATATGTAGGGGGCATGCAGACACTCCTGCAGTGCTAGGGTGCCTGGGACCACACAAATAGTGGTCAGTGGGCCAATTGGTTTTGTGAGTGTAGAACCGGGGCCTCAAACATACAAAGCATGAGTTCTACCTCTTAGTCCACATCCTTGCCCTTATGTCAAGTATATTTTCAGACCACAACAGTATAATAGTGGAAAATGACCATTAAAAATAAGAAAGGGGCTGGAAAGTTGGTATAAGCATTAAGATGTTTACCTTGCATGTAGTCAACCCTAGTTCAATCCCTGACAACACATGTAGTTCTCCAGCATTGCCAAGAGTGAAAACAGAGTTAAGAGTAAGCCCTGAGCACCTTTGAGTGTGACCCTGACCACATAAAACAAAACAAAACAAAAAACCTGGAAACTTTGAAACATTTTGGAGACTAGTACACATCCCATTAAATAGCCATTTGATTAAATAGGTACCAAAGAGGAAATATAAGAATTCCTTGAACCAGAAGGGCAGAAAAATATTCCGGGGGTGGGGAATTGGGAATTTTATGGGACAAAGAACTAAGATGGAATCTCACAGAACTTTATAAAATTAATAGAACTTTTCATATAAATAAAAATTTTGGGGGGGAAGAAGAGAAGTCCAGAGGGTGGGGTGCTTTCCTTCCATGTGGCTGACCAGAATTCAACCATTGGCATCCCATATGGTCCCCCGAGCACCGTTAGGAATAATAATTTAAGTGCTATGCCAGGAGTAACACTTGAGTATTGTTAGGCATGTGGGCATTGACCCAAAAACTAAAAAGAAAAAAAGAAAGTTAGTGGTCCTTTTCCAGTTCACAAGCAAGCATAATTGTGTTTGCATGATTGTGTGACAGGTGCCTCCCTTAAATCTTGTTATGACATTGGAACATTACTGATCTAATGTTTAAAAAAAAGAAAGAAAAAGGAAAAAAGTTTGCACTGAGAAACAAGTAAATGCAAATGATTATGTAACTCTACATCTTAAGGAATTATAAAACAAACATAAAGAAATCCAAAGTCAGCAAAAGGGAGGGAGTAATATAAATCAAAGCCAAAATAAACAGAAAATCTTAAACAATACAAAAGATCATTTAAACTAATATTTATTTCTTTAAAAATGATAAACCATGTTGACAAACTCTTATCTATGCTTGTGAAGAAAAAGTAAGCCCCCAAAATAGGGTCATAAGTGAAATGGGAGAAGTAATCGTGGAAATACAAATGCCACAGAAATTTTTAAAAATCATAAAAATTACTATGGGGACTGGATAAATGATTTGGTGGATAAATTACCTTATATGTGGTCAACTGGGTTCTATCACAATGTATGGTCCCCTGAGATCTTTCCAGGAGTGACCCCTGAGCAACAGAGTCAGGAGTCACCTCTAAGCACAGATGGTTAACATACATATATCTCTTCATGTAAACACCACATCAACAAAAGGGGAAGACTACAATATCAAGATCATATAAATAGGTACAGAGAAAACTGCTTGACAGGATTCAACATCCATTTTTGATTAAAACCTTTCAATAACACAGTAATAGGAGGAACATAGCTCATAGTAAAGCTATCTGGCAGAAACCCATAACTAACATCACGATCTCACGATCACGATCACTATCTTCCCGTTAATCATCTATTTGCTAGAGCGGGCACCAGTAATATCTCCATATGTCCTGTCTCATGCCAGTAGAGCAAAGGGCATCGGCTTGCTACAGGAACATAAAGAGCCTCAAACCATTATATTAGGTCATTCCCATGGGAATGACCTAATATAATTGTTACTGGCATTTGGCATATCAAATACAACACGAGCAGCTTGCTAGGCTTGCCGTCGCGGGAGGCATACTCTTTAAACACCTCCAAATAAAGCATTTATTGATGAACCGGCGCGCGATGGGCTGGTCGGCTGGGTGGAGTTCTGACGAGAGGGAAGTCGGATGTGGAAAATGGCGGCGCCCGTGGAGTGGGTGGGTGTTCGTCTGGCTTGTTGTGAGGTTCTGCCGGGGTGGTGGGCCAAGGCTAGAACCCACCATGTGCCAGGAGTAACACCTGAGCATTGCCAGGTGTGACCTCCCCAAAAAAAACCAGAAACTATAACAGAAAGAAACAAAAAAATTCGTTTAGCTTAGCATCAAAACTATTCAAGAGGAGTGGAGCAGGTAGGGCGTTTACCTTGCATGTGGCCAACCCGGGTTAGATTTTGGTCCCCCAAGCACTGCCAGGAGTAATTTCTGAGAACAGAGGCAGGAGAAACCCCTGAGCATTGCCAGGTGTGACCCAAAAAAAAGCCACAAAAAAATTCAAGAAACTGGGAAATATTTTTTTTGACAATTTTTATTTTTTTATTTTTTAATTTTATTTTATTATTCCCCCTCCCACCAAATTTTATTACACCATTTTAGACATACAATTGAAAGATGCTCATGTAGTTTTGGTTCTACAGTGTTCCAACACCCATCCCTCCACCCAAACCCATCTCCCATCACCAATGTCCCCGCCTCCCTCCCCCTCCCACACCTCAACTACTTGGCGGGTTCTGTATGTCATTTCACTCCTCTTTATCTCTCCCTCCCGCCAAACTTTCCTGCACATCGTGGAATGCAGTGCACTAAAAGACATCACTGTTTCCACTATTTTAATGGATTGGCGTGGTCACAAGCGGCCGCGCGACCTGGGCTCAAACTGGTTTTGCTCTATTAATCTGGTCATGAGGCAGTTTCCCAGTGTCCGGACAGCGAAAATGGTGGCTAGTGTGGTGGGCGAGTCTCATCCGGCTGCTTCCGGGACCCCCAGAGGTGATGGGCCCACTCCCAAAACCCATCGGCCCTCCCGGGCCCCCATAGTCAGCTGGGCCTGGGGCAAGCTGAGTTCCAGCTTCCCCAGCCGCTTGTGAGGCTCTTCATGCTATGGCCGATGGCCCCCAGGCAGCTCCTGGGCGGGGCCACCAGGCTCGACAAAATGGAGGGGATGGGCAGACCCCTGACTCCATCTGACGAATTCCCAGTGATTCCCGCTTCTGGGAGCCGCCTACCTGGGCTCGAACTGGTTTTGCTCTGTTAATCTGGTCGTGAGGCAGTTTCCCAGCATCTGGACAGCGAAAATGGTGGCTAGTGTGGTGGGCGAGTCTCATCCGGCTGCTTCGGGACCCCCAGAGGTGATGGGAAACTGGGAAATATTTAAAAAAGGAGGTGACACTGCAAATATGTGCGAGTCAGAGGTTAGGCAATACAGAGAAAGGAAGAGTGTACTAAAAATGATTGTACATGATAATACCAGCTTAGAACTGAACATTGAAAATAGGCAAAAGGATATACATGATAACCTCTAACTGTATGTATTGCAAGCCACAGTGTGTAAAAGAAGGAAGAGAGAGAGAGAGAGAGAGAGAGAGAGAGAGAGAGAGAGAGAGAGAGAGAGAAGTGAAAATTGCCTGCCATAGACAAAGGCTGGGGGGGTGAAACCATGGGACATTGGTGGAGGGAAATGGGCACTGGTGGAGGGATCAGTGCTGGAACATTGTATGACTGAAACCCAAATATGAACACTTTTTTAACTCACAGTGGTATAATAAAAAAAGAGGCGAAAGTTATATACATCAAAAATCCAAGTCACTAAAGAAGAAATTGAAGACAAAAAGGAAATGAGAAGCTGTTTTGTGCTTTTGTTTGTTTGTTTGTTTGTTTTCTTTCATGCTTGTAAGATTGGAAGAATTAACATAGTTAAAATGACTATCCCAATGTGGAAAAAAATGATACAGAGTCAATGCAATACCTAAAAAATTCCAATGGCATTCTTCAAGGGAACAAAAAAAAAATTTTGCCATCACAAATCTTCCTAAGTTCTCCCTTAATTTCTATAGCATTCCTGAAGGGTAAATTTCATACTACCTGGATATATCTATTTATTTATTTTGCATTTGGGGCCACACCTGGCAATATCTCATGGCTCTATGGCCCAGGGAATCACTCCCACTGGCAGAGGGAATCAAACTGAATTCAGTCATGTGCGAGGAAAGCATCTTACCCCATCTTTCTCAAAAGATTTTTTAAGAGTGTAAATTTTTTAAGAGTATAAAATCTTTCAAAATATTAACAATAGAACTACTATGTGCTCTAGTGATTCCTCTCATAGATTCTATCCAAAAACATAAAAACAGTAACCCCAAAATATATGTACACCTGTATTCATTTCAACATTATTTACAATACCCAAGATCTAGAAACAAAACAAGTGCCCAAGGGAGATAAGTGGACAGAGAAAATGTGATGCAAGCATACAGTGTTAGAAGAAATTTTTACTACTTAACTAAGAAATTTTTTATTTCAGTTCCCCTTCTCCCTTGTTGTGGTTACTGTTGTTGCCATAATTGAGAATCCCTCACATGCTTGTTGTGGTATTAGACACTCAGACCCAGTATCTGAGAGGGTCATACACTTTGAGTGGTGATGCAGCACACGTGACCACAGAACATCACAGGCTGAAGTTGCCGTGCTGGAGCACTCTCTGGTCTAATGGTGGTGCTTGCACATGACTCCAGTGTGCCAGAGATCACACATTCTGTTGTACTGCTGGGCAGACTCATAGGGACTGGTGTAGTGCAGCAGAGATCAGGCTCATAGCCTCAAGCTGGGAAGGCAGGGAGGCAGGCACTTACCACTGAGTCATCCCTGGACCTTCTAAACATAATCATGTTTTTTTGTTACAACTTGAGCAGAACTGGATGGGGGGTCATGCTAAGTGAAGTAAGACAGAATGAAAATGATAAATACTACATAATCTCACTTATCTATGGTATGTAAATTTAAAAATAAACAAAGGGAATAGAGCACATTCAAAGCAAACCTGCCTTTAGACATGAACAAGGGCTAGAGGAAGTGGGCTGAATGTGTCCAATGGTTCTGATGGAGTAACCTTGCATTTTGGCAGTGTGTTAATATTGTGCCGCTAAAGAATATAAGTATTCACACTCTTATAAAGCAATATGACTTCTAAGGAAATATTTATATTCACTCTGACTTAAGTAATTGAATAAGTATAACTTAAATGCATTAGTTTCCAAGTGCTATGAAGTTTCATTGCACTATTTCACTTCTTCAAAGCAAGTCTCTCACGGGGTATTAGCATTCTAATTTCTGAAGATGAGAAAAGAGATTGGCGATTTTGGTTGGTGACCACTGGGCAGACTCCATAGGGACTGGTAAGTCTGGTGCCCTGTACCATGGGCAGATTTAAAGTGACCTACACCTCAGCTCCTACTGCATCTATAGAAAGCATGACTAATATGAAGGATTAACAGGGGTTGTCTCAGTGGTATAGCACAAGCTTTGCATGTGTGATGTCCTAGATTGCATTCCTTGGAGCTCTGAGCACCAACTGGAAGGTTCATGGGGGGAGAGGGGCAAGAAGCTGGAGTAATGCCTGGCTGCACCAATAGAAAATTAATTTTGCTTAAAAATTTTCTTAATGTGGCTACTATAAAATTCAGGGTCCCTTAGGTGACTTGTACTGTATTTCTATTGAATACCATTGAGCTGATGTCAATCAGTTGCACCCAGGCTTGAGACTGAGAGGATGGTGGCGTCATAAGAACCCTCCCATCTGTTGAGAGCAGTGGCAGCATCCATGGCTGTATATCTTCAAGGAGAGGCATGGGTCATCTCCAGTGTCGAGGTCAAGACACTGGAGCCCTAGTTTTGGTACCTATTGATTGTATCCAGCAATTGCAGCTGGGCTTCTTGGGATCAGCACTGAGCAGCGCATCAAATATTCCCCTAACAGTTTGCAGGTATCCTACATTCTAAGAAATTCCTTTCCTCAGTAAGGCCTTCAAGAACCCTGCCCTCTCCATCCAGTCCATAATTTTCTTCCCTACTCTCAAAATCAATCCCTGAATCATATCTACACTTTGGTACTTTCTTGGCCCACATTACTACTTACATAGAAAAATGACTTTCTTCAGTCAGACTGCAAGAGTACCCATGAAAGAAAGCACGTCTTTTACAAACCCATTTCTCAGTATTGGTGAAATGGTTTGGTTACAGCCTCGCAGAGCAGTTCTCGTTGTCCCTGCTCACACAGATGAGGACGCCTTTTTTTTTTTTTTGGTCCTTTTTGGGCCACACTTGGTAATGCTCAGGAGTAACTACTGGCTCTGCACTCAGGAATGACTACTGGCAGTGCGTGGTGGGCCGGCCATATGGGATGTAGGAGATCGAACCGGGTCAGCCGCATGCAAGGTGAACGTTCTCCCCACTGTACTACTGCTCCAGCCCCAGCCTTGGGTCTTTTGGGTGCCTTGCTGCCTTTTAGGATATGCTCAGATCTCCAACACTCCAATTCCTTTCTTTTCTCTATTTCAGGCTCCATCATGTACTTACATATATATATGTATGTATGTATATGATGCAAACATTTCCACCTCTGCTGCAACCAAGTGTCACAAACTGGGTGGCTTCAAACAACTGAAAAGTATCATCTCACAGTTCTGGAGGCCCCTTACGTCTGAAATCCGGGTGCTAGGAGGGCCTCCAGGGTTCCTTTGGTCATGCACATTTGTAAAGTACTCTTGCTTGTGCCTTCCTAACTTTCGAGAGGATTGACAGCACTCATTGGTATTCCTTGGTTTTCACTGAATAACTCCAATGACTTTGTCATCAAATGCTTTTTCTCCCATTGTGTTTCTTTTGGTGCAATCAGAGAGGGGTCTAACCTACTTCAGCATGATTTAACTTAAGTAATTATCATTTGCAATGACCTCAGTTCCAAATAAGTTTAGATTCTTTAGCACTAGAGAAGAGCGGGTAGAGAGGATTTTAGTGTATCTTTGTGAGAGAGGACATAATCAACCCACAAAAGGGTTACCAGAAGGGGAAGACTCATAGAAATCAAAGCCGTTAGGGGCCTGAGCGATAGTCCAGCAGGTAGGTGGTTTGCCTTGCACTTGGCTGACCCAGGTTCAATACCTGGCATCCCATATGGTCCCCTAAGCACTGCCAGGAGTAATTCCTGAGTGAAGAGGCAGGAGTAACCCCTGAGCATCGCCAGGTGTGACCCAAAAAACAAGATAGATGGATGGATGGATGGATGGATGGATGGATGGGTGGGTGGATGGATAGATAGATGTAATTTCCAGGTTTCATTGCAAGGAGGAATTATAGGGGTAGAAAGTGGGGAGTCTTTCCAGGTAAGTACTCCCACGTCCTCACCAGGTTCAGTTGAGCGGAGGTTCAGTTGACAAGCATACGTTTGCTTCACCTTGACTCGTCTAGAAACTACCAGCCCTGGGTAAAGGCAGGCAGCCTCTTGCTTGGTAATTCTCCTCAGATATCCTGAGGCAGCTATCCAGGTTAGCAGGAACAAAGGTGTGTAGTCCTGGAGAGAATCATGAATGATTTTTGTTATAGATTTCAAATGGGAATTGGGACATATGGCATAATCTAGGGACACAGTTAACACTCAGAACATGTGCCCATTTTCTAGAATTTCTTTTCCTATGATGAAAAATACAGATGTCGTTAGCAGAAATAAATAAATTTAAAATAAACATGAAATTGTGAAACGAGTTGCGCTCCCGCTCAAAGGGAAAGAATTACAGACAGGCATTTTCAATCAAGCCCCTTGCCGAGAGCCCATTTGAGAACAGCACTACAATGGAGATCCTTAAACAGCAGTAGCTAGAGTCTCCGAGCCTCTGCTGGCGGCACGAAGTCCAGTCAGCCCACTTCCAAGCACGGCTTCTCTTCCAGCGCAGTCGCGGGCTTTCGGCCGGCACCATCTCTTCAGCGTCTCGGCGGACAGGCGGCCCACCTGTGACTCTCCGGGGTCCCGGCATTAACAGGCGGGAGGCAATCCAGCGGCGGAGCCGGGCGGGCAGGAGGCCACCGGCGACAGCGCCAGCCCACACTGCACCTCTCTGCGCACCAGGTCCTCAAGCACCCGAGAAACTCTGAGGAGGGAGCGGCACTGCTTCCCTGAGCTGAACCAACCAGGCTGGAAGGGCACCACGAGGCCCGGCAGGGAGACCGGAGGGAGAAAGCGACCGGGCGAGGTTAGGGGTTTGAATTAAAAGGGGGCAGGGATCCGGCAGGCTACAAAGCTCGTGCTGGGGCAGCCTCCGTGCCCATCTTCCCCAGGCTTCGCGCTCCAGTCGGAGCCGTCTTTCCTCGGTGCCTGCCCTGCGCCCACAGCGTGTCCGGCACCCGCAGGACGTGGAGCTGAGGAACACCTGACGGCCGGAAGTGCGAGAGGCCGCCGGCACCTCCACCTCGGGGCCCCGAGCCCCGGCTGAGGTGAGTGCCGGGACGCGCCCCGCCGACGGTCGCTGCGGCCGCCGCGCGCGAGGCGCAGTGGGCGGCACCGCCCCAAGATGGCGGCGGGCTGGTAGGCGGGGCGGGCGCGCCGGAAACCTCGGTCGGGCCCGAGCGGCGGCCGGCGCGGGGCGATGCGCTTCCCTGGGCTCCTCGTCGGCCGCCGGTGAGCGGCACGGCGTCGCCTTCGAACCCCGGAGCGCCCTATGCGCGCCTGGCGGGCCTGGCGCCCGCAGCGGCCTATGCGCGCGGGGCTCCTGGCGCGGCGACGGGGCGGCAGCGGGCGGCGCCGAGCGGCGGCCCTGGACGAGCGAGCGCGCGGCAGGTGAGTGAGGGGCGGCCCGCGCGCCCGCTGCCGCCCGCCGGGGCCAGCCCGGCCCGCTCAGGCCTCGGGGGGCGCGCCGGAGCGCGGGTCTGCCGGGCACGCTGGGCCGGTGCGGGGCTGTGCGGGAGGGCTGCGGGGCTCTCGGCGCCGGCCGGCCGTGCCCGACGCTGCGGCCCGCGGAGCTCGAGTGCTGGGCTCGGGCCGGAGCGCGCGGCTCCGCTGACAGGACCGGCAGCCCGCGCCTGCCGCGCCCCTGCGGCCGGGGGCGCCGTGCGGGACGGGCCCTTTGTTCCATTGGGAGACCGAATGCAGCCCCCCGGCGTCGGGGTCCCGGGGCTGGGCGTCAGGGGGCCGGCTCGGGGTCCACCCCCCGCTTCCTGCTCCCGCCCTTGCGTACCAGGTGTTTTCTGCGGAATCGGCTGTGCCAGCGCGGGGTGCCCCTCCATCGCTGGCAAGAGTTGGGATTGATTGTGGAAGGAATTGTGCTAACTAACGTGGTGTCTTGCCGGAGTTTTAAAATGCAAACGGAAAGATGGAAGTTAATAGTGGAAAAGTTTACCTGGAAGAGTCCTTCGTCCTTTCCTGTATGAAGAAGCTGTGACTGTTGATATGAATGGTATGTTGCGAGGGGGTAGATTTTTAAAGGTAGCATTTTTGAGCAGTGTTGTTTTGTAAAATCTCTGCTTGGTCTCCTCAAGGTTATTTTCAAGCACAGTCCTCTTGGATACCAT